>OY292514.1:8549144-8640549 GCA_958496365.1 Subacronicta megacephala
AATGTTAGTTTTCACTCATTGCAGTTGGTATAGAAACAATAAGTACAGTGTTTTGATCTATTTAATTTTGTTGTCATTGTTAAATATTTAAATTTATATTGAAAATGTCGAACCTCAAAAGTTATCGTTCTTGTTTTGTACCATTATGTACTAATACTACAAAAACAACTCCTGACAAAATGTTTTTAAATGTTCCCCAAGATGACAAACGTCGAAATAAATGGTTTCAAGCAGTGCACCGTGATAATCCCAAAACAAAATCGATTTTTTTTTGTTGTGAAGATCATTTCAATGTAAGTATTTCTTAAAACCATTGTTATTAATTATTATTTATCTAAGTATACAAATCAAATAATTATTATACGCGTAAGTAGAGTTCAGTCAATACATTTTTTTAACTGGACTCCAAATCATAACCTTTAAAATCACAGAATTAAAAAAATATTTTATTGATAGTTTAAAGTTCTTAAATAATGAATTCATGTACCTTTATCTAATGATTGGGATTCAATTTAATATATTTATAATTTTATAACGTTCTAGGTTATGTATTTGACTAGATATTATTTTTTTAATTTTATGTCATAGTGGTTTTTCTGTTGTTATAATAACATTTAAATGATTCTTATAATTTCAATAATTTTTTTCAGCTGAAAGATGACATGGAAAATTATATTTATTATACAACGATGGGAGGTTAAAGCAAAGATAAAAATTGATGTGGTACCACACAAGTTTGACTGTCAACCTAATCGTAAAAGACAAGGCACTACAACGATTCTTAGACCAGCTGCAGAAAAACGACGGAGACAACAAATCATCCAAATCATCCAATTATCCAATTGTATTATTTTTTAACAGACTTACCTTGATGCCTTGGCACCTCGAACTTCAGCAGAATTAAACCGAACGTCATTTTTTAAAAAATTGGTTATCATAAAAATATCAACATCAGGAATATTATCAGACTTTGCCTTAATAAATCCTTTATCACACATAGCTAATCGGAACTAACAACTTGTTTTTTAGCAATAAATTTTCAATATTATTGTCTAGTCACGTATAAGCCGTAAACGCCGTACTGTTATTTAATAGCTACAACATTATGACGTCACAATTATGGTGACCAATCATGGCGCGTTTATAGTCACGTGATTTTTTTTTAAATTTGATCAATTTTTAATTGTTTATAATTTATTGAAATTATTTTTTTAAAGTTTTTTACATCAAATATCAATATTATTAATAATAAAGTTTTAAAATACATAAAAAAAAACTTTTTTTTTTTTTTCAAAATCCCAATTAAGCAATTCTTCGGGGAACACACAATGTAACACAATTTATAATATTAGTAGTCGCTCGGTCGGTCGGTCATAGCATATCGACGTCAAGTAGCAGTATGCATACTGATGTTGCGCTACGTATGGTGAGTGTGGAGCTCCGGAGGCCCGACTCCTCCCTTAGTCCCTTCCCTTTTCCTTAAATAGGCTCGGCAACGCATCTGCAAATCATTTGGCATTGCAGATGTCCATGGACGGCGACGACTACTTCAACTACTTACTCACCTGATGGTAAGTAGTCATGGCCTCGGTAATCGAGCATTCGGTTGCAGAGTCCATATTTTTTTTTAAATTTACTCTATTAAAAACATACCATCACGCCTGTATTCCCCAAAGGGTTAGGTAGAGGTGTAATTACTGTACACTCATAGTTCGCTGGTATGTTTTAATTGCCACGTAATTCTCAGTAGCACTGAGAATTTCATAGAAAAACCTAATAGGTCGTGCTCGGCCTGGGAATCAAACACAATTTAATGTTCATGGAGGCCTCGTAGTCTGTGAATAAACTTTAACTTATGTTTTGTTTTATAAAAAAATAGAAGATAATTTGTAAACAACACTAAAGTAAATTATTTTTTTAAAATAAATCCCATAATAAATTTTAAATTAAAATAAAATAAAGCCCTTACTAAAATAAATCTCTATTCGAAACTCCATGTTTTCATGAAACGGTTTTTAATTGTTAATTTTATTTTTTCATCTAACTTCAGCGTGCTCTGTGCGGGTCCTGTAGCCCGATTCCGCTCAAAATAGATAAGTCAAAATGTATGTTTTAATTTGAAACTCTTTGGAGTTTCTATAATTTCACCGCAGATGAATATGAAAATTTTATGAAAACACTTCTTTATATTGTTTTATCCCGTGAAATTGTTTTATTTTTTAAATTAATTATTCTGTTAATACGGGCGGAGACAAATTCAACAAACCAAAGATCATAAAAAACTGTGCAGCCGTTCTCAAGTTATATATAAATGATGTAACTATAACGTCTTTGTTAAAAAAGATGACGGATTAAAAATACACTGCCCGTAAATTTACCAAAGAATATAAAACACTGTTTGCCACGACCGCCATTAAAAATACAATGATGAAAGAAAGGACAGTTTTGTATTGCACGTCATGTTGATGATTTTCTATACTTTCCCTATTTTTTTCTACTTAAACTACACCTGTATTACGACAAACAAAACATACAAAGAATTATTCTAATCGGTCAAGCCGTTCCTGAGTTCAAAGCGAGACACGACGGCGATTGATTGTTATATAACATACCATCACGCCTGTATTCCGCGAAGGGTTAGGCAGGGGTGTACGAACATTTTTAAAGAGATGTAGAGCTTGCACTGCCCCGAAGGAGACAGTTCGAACATTTGTTGTAAAACCTTGTAAATCCGATTGAATAAAAATCGTAATTATAGAAATCCAACAACTGAATTTTATTTCAAATAAACCTATAACTAACATTTTTTTTTTCTTCAATTAAGAAGTTGCAATTAGTAAATGCGCCATCTTTTAAAGTTACTTGCCAAAATAGCGAAGTACCTTTTTTTTTACAGTACAGTCGGTTAAAATTTGGTGATGTAATATTTTGAATTTAATATTGGGCCAAAATCTATAATTTTATTTAAAACTGAGGTTATGTTTTAACTGTTAACTGTAATTTACAGAAGGGTTATTCATGGTTACATCATAGAAAAAAAACTGACGGAAGCTTATATTTGTAGTCACAGGACTTCAAAGATCATCACAGGTCAGATTTTAAGATTTATTTTTGAATCCTTATAATTTGAAAAGTTCATAATCTAGATTTTTATACATATTTTTCTAATAACTGTCACACCTTGCCCTATTGCTCGTTTCCGGCTTGACGTTGATTTATGGGACACCATTTATATATACCTATAGATTTACCACTTGCGGACTAAGCACTTAAAACATACTGATAAGAACGGGTGTGACATTCTTTGAACTTAAAATAGATACGTACCAATCACCGGCGAGAGTGCGAACAATATAAAGCGTGCCAGCGTTGGGGGCGGGAGCCTGCGGCGCGGCCGGCAGCGGGCGGCGGTAGGCACCGGCGGTGAGCAGCGCCAGCGCATTGCGCACGAGCGCGGCGCCACCGGCACGAGACACCCACACGCGCCCTTCCTCAGTCACGCACCCCACTTCCACTTCGCATGGTTTCTACACAATTTAGTTCACTTGGTAAAGCTTCAATGAAAAAGTGAATCAACTGCATAATAAATAACTATGTTAAGGCATATTTTTGAGCATCGGTCTTATTCCAGAACTGTTCATCTCTAACCCCAGATAGGTTTGAGATTCAATTCACCTGTCAGATAAGTATGATGTATCAGCTTATCAAGTCAAAATGAGAAAATTACCAAAAAGTGCCAGCATTTGATTTGGTACACGGTACACCGGTTATTAATCGCCGACGTTATTTCGGACTAGGTCTTTTTCGGACCAAAAATCAATAACTCTTCTCTCTTTCTTCAAATAACAGTTTGAAATTTTGCTCAGTTATAAAGTAATGGCTTTGGCTTTAAATTATATATTTTTTTGTATAATTTACTTTGATATTTATTTAAATAAAAAATATTAAAAATAAGTCTTATTGACGATTTTATTAAATGGCATTAACTTTTTAAATCTTATTACTATTTAGTTTATATATAGAAAAAAAAAACTAACGTTATAACATACATGTATACATACATACACTCACGCCTTTTTCACACAGGGGTAGGCAGAAACTATGGACTGCCACTTGCTAGGACTCTTGCATATCCTCTTTCGCTTCTTCAACATTTATACATCTTTTCATACACACGCGCCGGTTGCGAGTTCTTTTTGGAAAACCTCGTCGATAAGATCGGTGTACGTCCTTCTGGGGCGACCTGTCCCGACGCTGCCACTAACATTCGCCTTATAAATTCCATTCGTTAATCGTCTTTCATTCATTTTCTCGACATGCCCAAACCATCTTAGCATATTCCTTTCAATACGTGTCACTATATCATCTTTCAGTCCGCAACGTTGTCTTATCACACTATTTCTCAGTCTCTCATTCCTAGTTACACCGCACATACTACGAAAGGAACGCATTTCAACAGCATTTATTCTACTTTCATGTCTCTTCTGCCATACCCAACATTCACTTCCATACATAAGTGCAGGTACCAGCACACCGTTGTGGATAGCCAACCGTGCCTTTTTTAACAAGGACTGATTAGCCACAACTGCATGCATAGCACCATTCACTTTATTTTCCGCATTCACTCTCCTTTCCACATTTTCATCAATCTTACCATCCCTGGTAAACACACTTCCTAAATGAACAAACTCACTCACTTGCTCAACACTGTTACCCTCTATCTTTACATCGCACACACATACATCTTCTTCTCTTTCAAAAACCATAACTTTCGTCTTACTAACATTTATTTTCATGGCCTTGAATGCTTCATTCACTACTGTTACCATATCTTGTAATTCTTCTGCTGACGATGCAAGTAGAACCTGATCATCATCATAGAGAAGGCATTTGACTGGCAACTCATTCATTCTCAATCCAGAATTATTCTCTTTCAAATCTGTCTAAGAACTGTCCATATATAGATTGAACAGCCACGGCGACGCGACACAGCCCTGTCTAACACCTCTGGAGATACCAAACCAGCTCGTGTACGCCCCGTTTAACCTAACAAAAGCACTGGAATCTCTGTAGAGGGATTTCAGTGCCCGCACCAAGCATCTGTCCACTCCACACATAGCCAGTGTTGACCACAATTCATCCATCCACACACTATCATAAGCCTTATCCAAGTCAATGAAAGCGCAAAAGACTTTCTTGTGCTTTGCCAGGTGTTTTTCGGCTATACACCTTAGGGAGAAGATCTGATCCATACATCCCATTCCCACTCTAAATCCTGCCTGAACGTTCTAACAATTAAACGTATATTTATTGTCACCTTGAAATTTGTTATAAATAAACGAGTGAATATACTATTTAAAAATGAGGGTTATGTGCATCGTTTGACTAAAAATGTTCACACGCTTAATGAGTGTCGCTTAAATCGATTCGACCTTGTTTCAATGATCCTTTAAATAGCTTAGAGACCCATTCAAAGAATGTCAATTTCTGTTTCTGTTGGTTTCTGAATACCGATTAAATTTTTTTTTTTGAAAGTTCAACTAAGGAACATTAAACTAAAAAAAAATATACTTATTATTCCAAAGGAGCTAAGCCGCGGGGAAAAGCGAATTATTAATTAGCACATTATTTTGAAAAGTTAGATTTGAACTCGGGACCTTTCGACACAACCAACGTAATGCATTTTAATCAAAGTATAGCAACTCTGGCATAAGCACTGGCACTTCAAAAGTATAGAACACTACACTCACGTACCTACTTACCTATTTTTAATATTTTAGTAATAAAACTTTTACGTTAAAAAAAAATCAAATAATAATATTTCAATATATGCATGTTGCTAAAAATATTTAACAGGAAAGAAGACCTGTGTGACGGTAAAGGCGCCAGCGATGCAGAAGTCATGTACAATCTCTTTATTGAGGTTGAGATCGCGTTGTGTAGAGGTGTCGTAGAGAACGACAGCGACCGATGGGTCGGCAGGATCATGCCGCGGACCAGGAGCTGCCACAAGCACCTCGCCAGGCAAGCGGCGACGTACCAGCTCTGCACCCAGCGTGCTGGCCGCGAGCTCCTCTGCGCCTTCTAGTCTACACAGGATCGCCTGCCAAGTGAACCAAAAGGCCTGCCCGTAAGACCATGTACTAACTCAAAAAACCTGACCAAATGTTTATCCTCAGGATATCCGTTTTCCCCAGAAAATCGGTTGCAGTAGGCTGAAGGCAGTCGCTCCATGAATATACTGGTATTTTAACAATTTGTGGTTAAACCCGAAGCAGACCCCAATATAGTGACGAAAAGAGTAGGTTGCCCAAAATAGAGAGGTATGGAGGATTAGTCGATGCCAAAATATCAGGTTTTTACGATTTTCTTTATTACATCCTACAGGACAAGGTAAATAGTAATAAATCGAGTTTAAAAGAAGGGATTCGCACCTGTGCAGGGAGTTTTCTGAATTGGGGCTCTAAAATTTTGATTTTATGAATGAACACGACGTCGTCATCACCGTGATCGCCGAGAAACACGGTCGCCGTATCTTCATCTAGTTCTAGTATTTTAGCACGCTGCCAGCCACCATCATCTAAATTTACAGCATACCTATAAAAATTAGCAAAGTACCTAATAGTCATAGGTCGTGGTGCAATGTATCATCCTGATCATCGTTGCGGGTGTTAAACATACATGTAATATTGTAAGTAGAATTAAAATATAAATAAATTAATTAACTGCCTCATTACTGTGCTGGTCCTAAGCGCGACTGCTACGCTAATGGTCCTAGGTTCGATTCCCTCGAGCAGTGTCTTTGGGTTTTTCTATGACATTCTTAGTAGCAGCTCGGAGTTTGGATTTTGCCCGATTAATGGCAATAGACTCTCCCCCAAATACATGGGACTTAAGCATACATAAGTACACATCTGCCTAACCCTTCGAGGAATACAGGCTAGGTGGTATCTTAGTTATATTAAGTACCATCATGTGTTGTTATTTTTCACTAAATACAAATCAATATATATATGGTTCTGACGCAGGATGCCAACTTCTATAATTATAATAATATTTTTTATATATTTATTTCTCTCTTCACAAAGGATGGCTTAATTGCCTTATGACTAAGTGGCATGATAATTATAATGAACTATACTCCATTTGGTTAGGTACTTAACTAAAGGTAAACAAATCATAAAAAAGGTTCTTATAAAGGGCCATTTTTCATCTTGAAACAAAACGTAACCAAAGTAAATTAATTAATCATTCAAAATAATTTTCCTTTACTATACTAGCATATTTTACTACTTTGTTTAATATTAAATGGTAATTATAAATTCTTAAGCTTGCGACCAATTAATAAATCAAATCTGATAATTATGTCATAAAGTATTGCTATGTGCCTACTAGAAAGAATCTAAAAAGACAGGAAATCGAAACCTTTTTCTACATAATAGACTTTTGATAACTCGAAAAAATTAAGAAGTAGTAGCGCGAGGAAGCGCGGCCAAATAATTAACCGATATTATACTTAGTCGGGTAACCAGACGCCATTCGTAACAGTTTGTACTTTCGTTCGTTTTTGTGTTTCTTTTGCCGTAAATTGTATTATTTAGTTTTAGTTTTGTTTGTTCGTTGTTTTTATTGATTGTTAGATGTGTTGTTATTAATTTCACTCCCAATTCATAAGATACCATTGTAATAAAGGTTGAAGAGCCCTGAACGCCGCCATATTTATTGTTTACCTTTAGTTAAGTACCTAACCAAATGGAGTATAGTTAACCTGGCAAACTCCGTTCTGCCTTGGATTGGGTTACACTCTGGTAGATTCCCATTATTGAAGCACCTTGAGATATACTACACTTATTCGTTTTGGTGCTAGAACGAACGGTTTGCCGATTCGACAACGATATTCATACGACAGTTACCTTTTTAGGGTTCCGTAGCCAAATGGCTAAAAACGGAACCCTTATAGATTCGTCATGACTGTCTGTCTGTCTGTCTGCCCGTCCATATGTCACAGCCACTTTTCTCCGAAACTATAAGAACTATGCTGTTGGAACTTGGTAAGTATTCTGTGAACCGCAATAAGATTTTCACACAAAAATAGAAAAAACCAAAAAAAAATGGGGTCCCCCTCCATATATAGAACTGAAACTCAAAAATTTTTTTTTCATAAAACCCATACATATCGGGATAGGTCTTCAAAAATGATATCGAGGTTTCTAATATCATTTTTTTCTAAACTGAATAATTTGCGCGAGAGATACTTCCAAAGTGGTAAAATGTGTGTGGGGGACACAATGTAACTTCTAAATTAAGATAATAATAAAACTAAAAAAATATATGATGTATTACCATGTAAACTTCTAACGAAAATTGGTTTGAACGAGATCTAGTAAGTAGTTTTTTTTTTAATACGTTATAAATTGTAATGGTACGGAACCCTCCGTGCGCGAGTCCGACTCGCACTTTGCCGGTTTTATTATTTCGTTTTATCATCATCATCCCGTATTCGTCCACTGCTGGACGTAGGCTTGAGTGTAACCTTAAAAACTCTACGTATTCCGACCCCTGCTAATACCCATTAAGTTGAAATCCGTAACCCTTAATAGCCCTCTTTCGGAAGTTTGGTAAAAATATCAACAGTGATATTTATATGTAATTTTTAGAACTACATATTATTTAAACATTCGTCATTATGATCAGTTGAAAAATTAATGGGCAGTTATTTAATTTTTCGGCGGTTGGTAAATTAGTGCAACAGTAAAACATGAACATTCATAAAAAACCATTGGCCGGTTATTTCTTCCTACAATGTCAGTACAAAAAATACGTCAGCAGTATAATAAATAAATGGCCGGTAAAAATGTTGAAACGGGCAGTTAGATAAATAGTTTGGTAGTGCACAGGAAGCAAAGAGTTCCGATGGTCACTTTGATTGATAAGAGAGATAAACATTCATTAGGGGGGCGGGGCTTCAAGCGCGGGTGGCGGAAGTTATCTTAATCTCACACAATAAGTTCATTTTAGCAAATTTCGTTTCACTAATATTTTAAACCAATCCAACAAATTAGAAGTACCTATTATCATCGTGGCGTATACTTTGTTTCATTTTATTCAATCAAGCAAACCGAAAGTCGTTTACTGTTTCATAACTTACAATTTACTGAAATAATTTTCCTTTTTTACACTACACGCTGAATGTACGAGGAATATATTTTACCCCCCTCGTTGTTTGTAGAACTGCTTAGAATGAGATTTCTTACCAACTAATTCCGATGTGTTAACGGCCCAAACTTTACTGCCCGTTTTGCTATTTTACTGCTCGAAATTTATTTAATTACCCATTTCACTTGTTTTATGACCAATTTTTGGTTTACGTTACTAATAAGTTTTAACTACAGAAATTGTTAGTAAATATGAAAGAAAGAAAGAAAACCATTTTTTTAATTCAGAACCATGAGACACCAACATTTAAAACCATTAAAAGTGAAGAATATAAAAAAAATACTAAAATAAACTACATACTACATAATTCTGTTTTGGTGAGGGTATGTGTCTCAAATACTGACCAAATAGGTTTCCAGATCAGCTTATGTCAAGTATGTACTTGACGCTGATTTTCATCTGGCACCTGGGTGTTTCACGGATGTCAATTAGGATGCAGCATTTTTTTTGCATGCACAGCGCTATATATATATATTTATTTAAATATGTGTATAGGTATGTATTTATTTGGTGAGAGTGTTAGAGTATTTTGTGTATTTAAAATATGTATAAAATATGCTCTTACTAACAAGTTCTACAGTTATAACTTAGCAGTAATGATGTAATTTTTAACTTACGAGAGCTAGAATATACAACTGCCACTTTAAATCAGTGTCATATTATATCAGACTACATTTGTATCAATATGTCACTTTTATTATGGATTATTATGAGACTTCTTAATTTAAAATATTTTTTCTTCCAAATAACTTAAGTGACTTATCATTATTAGCCTACTTGATTGAGAAATAGAAAAAAAAGTTAAAAGTCTTACCAGGCATTTTTAATTATCATAGATTTGTCCACTGGTGAACCAGACTGGTCGTAATACTTAGACATATCGGCTAACAGAGTTTCAAAGGCATCCTAAAACAAAATAAATAATAGAACAAACAAAGTAAAGGCATGATCCTTTTTTGATCAATAGAGATAAAACAGAGAAGAAAAACTAGTTCGGTTTCTCCTAAGAATGAAATTATCCAAATAATAACCTAATGATGGTCTAAATAGAGTCCCATTTAAAATGTTCCAGTCCAAGTTATATGTTTTGATTTGATTTCCATGGTTTGAAAGCTACCCATACCTTAAAAAATAAAAATACTGCTTTAATAGCCCTATTTGAAGAATTTTAAAATACTGTAGTATGGCATCGACAATGAAGAAAAATATTAACGCAAGGGGGTCCAGAATCATGTACTGAACTCATGGTAAGTGTTTGTACGTCGATGTCCCTTCCACCTTTTATATTGCGCCTTGCGCATAGTGGATAATTATAATATTGCTTTCGTTGGCATTTCGTTTTTTCTAATGGTCGTGCGAATTAATTGTGTTCCTATTAGACAAGATTAGAATAATATGGAATGAAGTCCTAGGCCAATCGACAAATCAATGACGCCAGCTTTGCGTGCAAAATCTTTGCTCACAAGATTGCAAGCCTTTTGAAACTTACCATAGGTGAATACCACGCCTTCGCCACTTTGTCCACCCCTAAGAAGAACAACTTTAGGCGTTAATTCCCCATGTGCAAGACTTCAAAATTATAATATTAAACCACAAACTTCCCTCGGCTTTCTCTTGGGCCTTCATTTGAACTGTAGTATATGTTCATTATTTAATTTACATAGACTGTGTTATTAAATAATAACAGTGTCACAATCACTTATGGGCAATAACTGGCAATATGTGATTGTGACACTGTAATTTTTTGAAATTTATAAATAAATATGTATGTCTGTCGATGTTACTGCTGTCATCTGTCTGTAATTCTTCCCTGCAATAAATATGTAAAGATGCGACAAAACCTAGTAAAAAAATATACTTACGCTATATTGTATTCCAATTATCCGTAGCCAAATTTCAAGAGTCGAATTAGCGACAGTCACGAAAACATTCCAGAAATCATCATTGGGGAATTGCAATGGTGGTAAGTCACTTTCCATGGAATCCTCTATAACTGTTGTTTCCATTTGTGGGGTAGAAATTTCCTGTTGACAAAATTCAATAAAAGTCAAATCTGACTTATTCGCCAACTGTAATCTTCTTCTTTCTTATATATAATTACTAGTGGGCCCGGCAAACTTCGTTCTGCCATATATTGGGTTACACTCTGGTAGATTTCCATTATAAAAGCACCTTGAGATATGTTATAGTTGCCGCCTCGACAACGATATTCATACGACAGTGACAGTTCGTCCACTGCAGGACGTAGGTCTGAGTGTAACAAATTTTAAGGAGAAACGAAGTTTGCTTAATATCTAGCTGTACACACGGCTACACATCAAGCTATACTAATCCAGTTTAGACTGACATCCCATTGTAAAGATTTTCCGTACAATTCAAGGCCAGCTTATACTGGTTTTGTACAGCTTGATGTGTAGCCGTGTGTACCATACCTACTATCATCAAATCATTAATGTATCCCTTACCGGAGCTGGGAGCTGGGACCTACACATAACTGAAGTACCAGGTCAACAAACATTAAATAAACTTGAATTTGAGCATGAACTTTCACTCTGTTAATTTCTTCATCATTCTGTATTATCTCTGGTTTAAATCGGCACACAAAGCCACCAGATCAAAATAAACATTAAAATAACCTAGGTATATAATATGGAAGAAAAAGAGGATGGATTAAAAATTGGTATACTGTTCCTATATTCACCAAAGAGTTTAAAAACTTAAAAAAAACCTTTTCGATTTCCTACAGATGACTTGTACAAGGAATGTAAAGTGCTCAGAGTTCGACAGATTTTAATTTTGAAAGCTAGTATGACAAAACATAAATCAGTTATTAACTCGCCGGAATACTCCCGTCTCACTAAACGCCGTATCTTTCGAATACCTGTACCTTACATAAGGACAACTTTTATAAAGCATTTGCCTGTCTTTCTTCTTCCTCACATCTATAACAAAGTGTTTAGAAACCTACCACAAATCACACATATACATACATATATATTATAACGCCTGTCTCCCATGGGGGTAGGCAGAGACTATGGATTTCCACTTGCCACGATCCTGGCACACTACTTTCGCTTCATCTACATTCATTAATCTCTTCATGCATGACCGTCGCATAAACTTACCAAAGAGAAAAATCAAATCCGCTATAGAGAATTGGCTTGCAAACCTTAACTATCAAGATACAGAAAATTTAATTCAGTCCATTAGCTGATCCCGTCCCCTCTCTCCTCAACTTTCGTAAATAGCACAAACTTTTTTAAACTATGACATTAAATCATCCACATTGTTTGTGGATGGATGGCTGTTTATACTGTCAGAGTGTTTGCGTTTTTGTGAGAAGGATGTATAATAACATTATATCTCTGGCTTCTGTGATACAAGCCTTTTGAGCTTAGTAGTGCGGCCGCCGTAAAAGTCATTGTATCCCATCTATTTTGAAATAAATTTATTCTTATTCTTATGTATTAAAAATAAACTGCCCTAAATTCAACACAATCAAATACAACTATTTTTAACTATTTCTCACTAATAAATCAAAATTGGTTTTGATTACTTGTATTACGATTAGGGGAACTCCCCACTGACCTAGAATCATGAAATTTGGCAGGAAGCAGGACTTCACAGCGCAAATAAAGGGGAAAACCGAGTATAATACGTTTGTAGTTATTTAGTTTATCGCATAAGATCTTAACTACATACCTTTTAACTCCAGTGGTCCTATGCGTTACTACTACACTGGTGCTGGGTTCGATTCTCGAGCCGAGCAAAGTGTTATTGGGATTTCCTTTGAGAGAATTTCATAGGAAAACCCACTTTGTTCGTAGCTATCTACGAACAAAATGTCATTGGGTTTGGTTAGCAGTCGGAGTTTAGATTTCTGCACGGATAATGGCAATAGGCTGGCCCCTTTAAATTATTTAATATATTATTAAATTTGGGTGTCTATTAATACATTTCTGCCTAACCCTTCAGGGAATACAGGCGTGGCAAATCACACTAATAATATAGACATACGCCTGTCTATGTTAATACAAACAACAAATTTTACCTGTTCGGTCGAATAAGTATACATAGTTATACTTTTTTTAAATTAAATCAGATTTAATCCACACGGATATGCCAGCCTCATCATGGGACCATATTGGTATAGACTGTATTCCAAGAAGGGTTAGGCAAAGATGTTCTATGAACATTCATATTTCTTCAGTACTTATCTTTAAGGCAAGCCTATTTATTAACCGAGCACAATACCAAACTCCGAGCTGCTACTAAGTATTTCACAGAAATCCCAATAACCCTCTGCTCGACTTGGGAATCGAACCCAGGATCTCAAGCGTAGCAGTGGTCAGAATAAATCCTTTCTTTTTTTATGGGATAATTCGGCAAAGGAGCAGGCGAGCCACCTGATGGTAAGTAGTCATCGCCGCCCATGGACAAACATGGCAAAACCAAAGGGTTGCAGATGCGTGGTCCCCCCCCCCCGTGCGGACACTTTCATGCTAGCATGTAGAACTGCCAGCAGGCACTACTACTACTAAAATAATATAAATAAATACATACCTCATTATTCGGGAGAAGCACTAAAAGTCCATTAACAACTCTATCTTTTATTATTTTCGGGCAGTTTTCTACTAACTCTTGCCAGTTACTCGGTAAATTTTCTCCATATTTTTCTCTAAAATGACAAACAATACTCAAAAAAGTCATTATATTAGGTACGATTTAAACAGACCGGCGGCACCACCACACCGAAAACGAAATTGAAGTATCGAAGCAATTGTATCCTCAGATTAATCATTTTTCTTTTCTAATTCTAATTTATTTATTTCTAATTAAATTAACCTAGTGGCGACAAGGAAATTTTACTAGTGGCCTTCACACTAGGTCTAGCCTGAGACCATGAGATCAGGTTAACAAAATAGATTTACGGGGTCGATACAGTATGATGATCATTTTAGTAATTAATTAATTAAAAAGGAAAAATTAAAAACTATAAAATTTGTTTAGTAGTAATGAATTGTGTGTGTATGTATAATGGCGTGAGTGTGCGTGTTTACTGTGCGTGTGTACTTGTACGCGCGGGGATGAGTGTGTAGATGTGTGTGCATGTGTGTGTGCGTGTATGTAAGGGTTTATGAAATAACTTTAATAAATTGTCTTTGAATAATTAAATTTCCTTCAAATAGGTTGAAATCGTACCTTTAAGTTGTACTTTAAAACTTAAGACACTTGATGCATAAATAATGAAATGCTGGTTTAAACATCGGAATCAAAATTTAAGTTATCCCTCCAACAAGCAACAAGCATACCTTAATAAAAATGTCAGTATGCAGACATTTATTCGATTTCATATTATGACATCATACATCATAGTTTTTGCTTATTATAACTTTTTCTTAATTCACACTAAACAGATTCCAGTTAACGTGAATAAAATAAAATAATTAAACTTAAATTGTCAGCCACCGGTCATAGCGGCACGCGACTACGTCTATAAACTGGAAAGTTATTTTTCTGGACATAGGATAATGTTAGCTTGTTAAATACTTTTCAGTTTTTTTTCGTAGTTGGCTTTTATTTTTTAATCTTTAGTTTTTACTGCCACGTTTTGGAGACTAGTGTTACTTTGTAGACTATAAGGTGCTAGTTTGGCAATCTATTTCAATCGCTGATAGAACAGATCAAAAATTATACTTCATCAAGTAAAGGGATGAGTTGAGTTGCATACCGTACGCTTTCCATTTGTCCACTGTAATATTAGTATTATAATATAATATCTCTATAATATACTCTTTGGAGCAAGACGAATCACCTCATTTGTTACAATCGACTAGAAATAATTATTTTTCAGTTCCCTTTTTAATGTTTTGTCAGCCATATTCTTTTATTTTTTCCAATATTTATAGCCTATAACCATCTTACTGTAGAGAATCAGTCGACAGCTCACGTCTCTAACGTCCATATATATAATTATATACACACATACATAGACTGTTAAACTAATAACCCTTCGTTTTTCATAGTCGGGTAATAATAAATAATTAACAGAGATAGTAACAGGAGACTTCTCTGCATTTTTTATCTGGGATAAAAATAGGCTAGTTGACAAATATTTTATTTTTATGGTCTCATAAAAATATGAACTTAAATAACGCTGAACAACTAAAGCAAAAATTCAATTCGACAAAAAAACAAGGCAGTTATAAGCATTTTAATTTCGTGTTAGACAGAGAACGCACTAGAGCACGTTGTGACGTCATACCGTGCGTTCGCCATACAAATTCTATACGTACTGACTCACCCGTTTTGTAAAAAACTTCAAAAACTTTAAGAACCTATAACGACTCTTATATCTTGGAACTTTGTAAGTAGATTTTAATTATTTTTCCAATAGAAGAATTATTTTTAGCCACATTTTTCAATAGGACTGTTATTTCTTTATAAATCAAGCACCATTCAACTACTCTATTCACCTAGGTTTTAAATTAATATTATTAAATTATTAATACAGTAAAACATTGGATCTAATTCAGGCTTCTCTCAGAATTGACATCAATTGCGTAGGCACGTTTTTTATCATTCAATAATAAAAGATATTGTGCATTGAACTCTTTTCTTTTTTATATCTATATCTTAGGATGTAAATGAAAAATATTGACTTGTTTCACTTAAACCTAATCATATATTTAGCAAGTTGATATTGATGATGATGATCTGAAGTAATTGATTAATCCATAGTACACATAATATATTGATAGAAATATCGTACCTGTACAAATGTGGCACTGTACTTGCCCAAAGTCCAGCTTCATGTTCTGATACCAATTCAGAGAGACATGCAATAGCATTGCTGCTTGAAGAAGTGGGCATCCCACCGGCGTCAGAACTTTCTATTATTGCAAGTAACTTCACCGCGGCCACTTCCTTCGCTAATTCCTCAGACGGAGATGAATCAGGGTACGAGTAGACACAATAAGATGTTCCGACCTATGGATTTAAAGAAGTTAATGGAATGTATGTTTAAAGTATAAATAATAATCACAATACTCTGATAAGTAATTATTTTGGGTCCAATATTCTTAAACACTGCATCCACGCTCTCCCTCGTGTATCGAGGGCAGGTTTAAAACATCAACCATGTTTACGAAATTGCCTACAATTATATCCATTAAAATTAGAACATAATTTAGGCAACTGAGTTTTGGGGTAATAGTTTTTTTTTTACATTAGCTTTCCGCCCACGGCTTCGCCCGCGTGGACAATACGTTTCATTTAATTTCGGGATAATATATAGCCTATGTCACTCAGGAATAATGTAGTTTTCCATTGATAAAAGAATTTTCAAAATCGGTGCAGTAGATCCAGAGATTACCCCCTACAACGCACACTGGTCAATTTCCAAAAGTTAGGGGGACAAAATTATCAAATACTGAAATCGTGAATGAAATACATATTTATTACATTAAAGTATCCAAAAATCGTTTTTATATAATTTAACTTGGTAATTAATATTTTACGTCATGTATCACATCACTCATCTGAGACCATTTCTGGTTTTTGTAAAAGATTAAGTCCTTCAGTTGGTATTATATGTTTTTGTTTTACATGTAATATTCTGATGTTAGATACTGGGTGGGCCATGAATTTGTTTAAATTCAAATTTGATTTCTCGCGCAAACGCTAGCTGCGCGGTTTGCGGGGAAGGGCTTAGTCACTAGCTCGTTTCTTGGAAATTTTGTTGCAATGGATCGGTTCACGGGGCGATAACGCGCCTTTTGCGTAAAGCAATTTTACAATTTCGTTTCAAAAAAACATTTCCACCTCAACGGCCACGTTAATAAACAGAACTGCAGGTATTGGAGTAGCGAAAATCAAAAAACGAAAAATGAAAGGCCAACCTACATTCGCCAAAGTTAACTGTATGGGCAGGAATTTCAGCGAGAGTAATAATCGGGCACTATTTTTTTGAAGATTTTCGCCGCCGTACCGTCACCATTAATTCTACTGAGTATGTGAAAAAGTTACGGGAGTTTTTAGCACCACAGCTGCATGAATTTGCTAGCTACAATCGGAACACGTGTTTGCAGCAAGACGAAGCCACTTGTCACACCTCTAATGAGTCCCTGCCTTTCAAGGAGAGGCGACATTCCTTGGCCGCTTCCAGGAGTCCCGATTTAACGCCAGCAGATTTCTTTTTATGGGGATATTTGAAGAACCTTGTGTACGCTCACAAACCAAAAACATTGCTTCAATTAAAAGCAAAGATTAGAGAATAGAGAGTATTTAATCTCACGGTCTCTTTGCCGAAGAGTATTCGAAAATTTCCGTGCACGTTTAGAAGAATGCAAAAGGCGAGACGGTAGTCATTTAGATGATATTATTAAAAAAAAGTAAATTCCCGCTTATTAACTATGATCTTAAATAAATAATTTTAAAAATAACGAAAAGTTTTTTTTTATATATTTTTATAATATTAACAAATTCATGGCCCACCCTGAATTACAATCTGAAGATATGGGAAAAAAATCCTTAGATCTAATCTAATTAGATTGATTCCCGGTCATCTTCCTGGTGTTATGGTCTCTGTAATATCTTACATCTTTGTGGCGACTTTCCTGTGCATCTTCTCCATGCATACTAATTGGCAATAGATGATATCCTTGGCATGTATGAGTACCTTTTGGACTGTTGGTATCATAGAATACCACCTGTATAATATAATTTAAAGCGCAGCAGATTCTTTCGGATATTCTGCAAAGGAGAATGCCCAAAGATGGGCTCACTTTTTGGCGCCGTGTCTTAACTTCATGATATACAAAATTTTTACCATATAAACCGGTAATCACCGTTAAAAAAAATACATATTTTTATATAGCTAATAGTCCCTGCTATATAATGGAATCAATTTGACGGTGTACTAATTTGTACTTTTAAACGTAACACAGTTCAAACTTTTTGTTTTTCAAATAAACAAAAGTTAGTCAATATCAGTTTGTTAATATATATCTATATTTTTTTAATAATATGAATCAAAATAATATTTTTTTTTGTTTATATACCAATAAAAAGTAAAGACCTTCCTTAATATACACCATTACTTTTCAAATCATAGTTTCAAAGATAACGTAACCAAATTAACTTGAATAGGAAAACGGAGCGCAAAACAACGACAAATCAGTCGTGTTATAAAAATGTTGCTTTCGAGAGACCTTTGAAATGACCTATCCATTTAACTACTGACTGCATACTGTTTATGTTTTAGTATAATGTAAACAACTTACATTCAAGTCTTAATAAGATGATTTTTCGAACTTACCGACACATTGACAAAAAACAATTATGGGACGCTAACTTTTAAAAATTGATCACTGTGCAACGTCACAAACTCACAAACTTTACCTCTTTATAATATTCGTATAAAAGTATCGATAATTATTTTGTCCGTGCGCATATAACTGAACTAGTCCGGCTGGACCGACATTAGATATTATTTTGCGTATTGCGTAGGTCCCTGAAGGCTTTAGATTCACAATTGGATCCGCTGTGTTAATGTAGCTGAAGCTAGCACGGGATACTAGTCTAATATAAAATCGTTATAGATCAATCAGCCTATTAGAATCATATCTAATTTATAATCTTAATTAATTGTGTAACACTAATTCATAATTTGAAGATTATTATTTTAAATAATATTTATACAAACCACATAAAACATACTTACTTTCACTGTGCAATCGTAACTGACAGGACCTCGTTTCGGTCGAATATCTTGCAATTTATAAACAGGTTCTGGCAGTCCAAGTTTTTTACAAGTCCATTCCAATTTTTCAACAGCTGATGTCGAATCAGGTGGAGGTTCTAAGTTATGAGCCGGCACAACGTTTGTGACAGGACCACTGCTTTCCTAAACCAATAATAAATGTATTACCTATTACGGCTAGTTCAGATAGATACAAATTCCACGGAAGCAGAAATAAGCCGTTTTATTATAAGATTTTGATTGTTTTAGGGTTACTATTTTCCAGTCAATTAACTCGTACGTCCCGCGAAATATGATTAATTTAACAAGTTTTTGTCTAGAAGATATTATACGAGGATGTTTCTTTACAAGGTAGTGAAAACGGATTCTGAGAAATTCTACTCTTCCTTTTAATGATTTACAATGTTTTTTTCATAATGAAAGGATTTATACTCTGCTTGTTTTCTCAAGCATCCAATCATAATCACGTTATGTCCAGCTTAGCTATTCACTTATTTTGAAACCATATATGATTATATGTATAAGAAAATAATATGTATAAGCAAAATATATTATTAACATAACATCACGCCTGTATTCCCCGAAGGGTTAGGCAGAGGTGTACTAATGGACACCAATATTTCGCCAGTATGATTAGGTCCCATGTAATAGGGGGCGAGTCTATTGCCATTAAACGGGCAGAAATCCAGACTCCGAGCTGTAACACTTTGCTCGACCTGGGGATTGAACCCAGGACCTCTAGCATAGCAGTCAGGCTTAGGACCACTAGACTAATAAGGCAGTCATTATACGTACAAATATTTTCCTGGTATTTTTTTTGATAATCTTAGTTTTATGGATTAATATTTCATACTAATCATAAAATAACAACCTCGTTAGTCTTGAGGTCCAAAGCGCGACTGTACGCTAGAGGTCCTGGGTTTGATTCCCAAGTCGAGTTATTAGGTTGTGTAGGTTTTTCTATGAAATTCTCAGTAGCAGTTCAGTCTGGATTTGTGCCAGGTTAATGGCAATAAATTCACCCCTATTACATGGGACCTAAACATAACGGCGAACTGCGGGTGTACATTGGTACACCTCTACCTAATCCTTCGAGGAGTAGAGGCGTGATGATATGAAATATTTAAATTTTTCTTGAAAAAGAAAAAATACCTTCGAAATTTGGTGAGGTGGAAAATTATTGACTTTATTTTGTATTGACCAGCTTGATTTGATAACGTATTTGAAAATATTTGAATAAAAAAATATTTTGCATTTTTAATATTGTGTGGTTCGTGCACAGCATCACAACACATGATGATTCACAGTTGTAGTTCACAATGATAACAATTAAAACATACGCGAAGATTTGATGTGTGCTCGCTTGCAAGAAAAATGTCCGACTAATCGCGCCCTGGACACGAGTTTGAAGCCCCGCCTACTTGGACATGACTTTTGTTGGATCATTTTCTTAACGCAGTTACATTTCCTGACATTATTTATTCGTATATTTGCTAATCTTTCTCGGCTCTCACGAGATTCTTCAGGTCGAGATTACTATTAAGGTTATTAGTATTGGGTTTTCAGATTCCAGTGGTGTAAATGGTGCATAATCCTGCAGGTGCTTATTGGTAAAATCTTTATATATGATATCACTTTTTAAATGCCAACGTTTCGAGGATTATGGAATTGCACCTATCATTATTTTTTGTTAAAGGCAGGCAACCTTTATTAAAAATGTAAACTGTTAATGTATTATAACGACTAAAGAGCTTATAGCCCGATAGCTTCTAAGCACACGGCTCACCACTGCGGGCCGGGGGACCAGGAAACACGCGCGGTTGCAATTGGTCACCTCAAGCGTGCGTGCTTGCGTAGGTAGGCCATTGTTGGGTCAGCTATAATTGATTAAGAGAAATTAGTCGATATCGATGAAATAGATTATAACATAATGGAAAAAAGAACCACTAAAATTATATAATATTTAATCAAAGCAAAAAAACATATCCTGATTTTATTGATTTTTAAAATGAATTAATTGGCATGTGTTTTTCGGATAAAAGTTTTAGGGTCTTGGTTATTCTTTGTAAAACAATATAAGCGAGAATTTATTTTCGATATCAACTTCAGCTACTAAAGGTAACAGCACTTTATTTATTCCTAAATCTGCAAAGCGAAAGAAAGGGATAGAGGCATGGGAATTGCCTAATGAGAGAGCGAGACTTTTTCAAAAGACATCAACGAGCGGTACAGCCGTGTGTGCAGTTCATCGAGCCACTATTTTGTCTTGAACCATGCGTTCACTCATAATTTGATTAGATCAAATATAAATTTCGTAGTGTTTATTACCGATGAAAAGTTATACCATCCTTTTTTGTAACTAGATGTTTTGGAATGTTTCCCACACCATTTCACCGCACATGAAGGCATTTTGATGCGTTATAATTGCAAATATTTTTATAACAATTTGTGATAATTTGCCGTGTACACAGGTCTAACACTTGAACACAATTAAAATGGTCACAAGTACTGTATCCTTTCTATAGGCGACAAAATACTTATAGTTTTCGAACGCAGGGGCAGTGTATGCGCAGTCAAGTGGTTTAATAGTCTGTTTATTTAAAGTACAAGATTAGAATTATTAAACTTACCAGACATTCGTTACTAGCAGCTGGTAAGTGTAAAGGTATTAGATCAACCGTATTAAGGCGATCCCTTAAATTTGAAAGCCTTTGCGATGCTGACACTTTGCCACTATGTTTTGCATCCACTTCTTTGTTCGAGCGCGTCGATTGTTTGAACTAAAAACAATATAAAAAATATATTACATTCTTATAGCGACGTAAAAACCGTGTGCCACAAATTCAACTTTATTTTAAGCGTAAATCAATTAGAAAAATAATTCCTCAAGAAACAATTAATATTCAAAATCCATAGTAGATGCGATGTTGATGATGTAGATGTTGAGAGTAGGGAATATACATGTGATTCAAATTTATGTATTTTTTTTGTAAGCCTTATACACTTATATAAATACCTACATATATAAAAACGGTGAAGGAAAACTTGGACTTGTTGAACCTAAATTCAGAGATATGTGACATCTACCAACCCGCAAAGGCCCGCGTGGTGGATTACGGCTCACTCCCTCTTACCGAGAGGAGGCCGTTGTCCCAGCAGTATTATAGGGCGATTATGCTTATACCTATAATTAATTTTACACTTAATGGGATTTTAATTACATACATACTAGTGATGGGCGAATGCGAATGTTTAATTCGAATGATCATTCGAAAGGGTAGTCATCCAAATTATTCGATTGTAGAAAACAGCTATTCAAATTATTCGAGTGAAAAGAAAATCGAATGAATATTTTACTAATATTATAAATGCGCAAGTTTTGTGATAGTGTGTATGGGTGTGAATGTTTGTTACAACTATCTTTTAAAACTCCAAACTGTCCAATCTATTTTCATTGCAATTAATAATTATTATATTTTAAAATTTATATAAAACTAGTTGACCCGGCAAACTTCGTTCTGCCTTGGATTGGGTTACACTCTGGTAGATTCCCATTATTGAAGCACCTTGAGATAAACCTACTACACTTTTTCATGTTGCTGATTGGTGCTAGAACACGAACGCCGATGGTTTGCTGACTCGACAGCGATATTTATACTCCAGTATGCTATCTTTTTTACGGTTCATAATCATCATCACCATCACCAGCACGTATTTGTCCACAGCTGGACGTAGGCCTCTTTTCATCCAGTATGCGAGTCCGTCTGTTGTTTGAGTGTTCATGTAACTCCAGAGGGTCGTTTATGCGCTCTGAGCATGTTTATGTTGATCTGGTCCTGGCTCCCAGCTCCGTCAAGGGATATTTATATAATGGGACGGTCCAACCTTTCCACCAACAACTACAATTGCGACTTCATCTATTGTTGATATTCCGAATACATCTGCGTAACCTTTTTGAGCATACAGGCGTGATGTTGTGTTGTGTGATTGCATAAACAATGCAAGTTGTTGCGATAGCAGCAATTCCGGTTCATCTCCGTCATTATTTTAAGAGTTCCGTTGGCTGTCTTCGAAACTCAACAGCAGATCTGTATGAAATTAAATGGGACCATTTCCGAATAAAACCCTTATGAACAAAAAAACTGAGAATCCGTCTACCCATATATGACGGAGTTATGGCCGAAGATACATAAAAAAATATTAAATCAGCAAACCATCAGCGTTGTTCGTTCTAGCACTTGACAACAAAACGAAAAAGTTAAGTATATTTCAATGTACTTCAATGAAAGGAATTGACCAGAGTGTAACCCCGTCTAACGTGTAATGAAGTTTACAGGGCTAGCTAGTAAGTATATAAATAATTATAGGTATAAGAAAAAGAGTAGACGAAGGGTACACGAAGTACGATTTAGATACAAGAAAAAGAGGACAGATAAAAAATATAAGATAAGGTAAACTGCCCCTAAATTCACCAAAAAGTAATAATTTAAAACTGCCCCTAAATTCACCAAAAAGTATTCATTTAAAACTGCCCCTAAATTCACCAAAAAGCATTCATTTAAAACTGCCTCTTAATTCACCAAAAAGTATTCGTTTAAAAAGGCCCCTAAATTCACCAAATATAATTTAAACACTGCCTGCCAGGAAAGTTATTTAATCTTAAAAAAATAATTAAAAATGTCAGTTTCATGTCGCAAGTCATGTTGAGCATTTTGTGTTCTTTCAATATTTTCCTTATTATTTTTCTTCTTAAACCACCCCTGTATTATGACGAACAATACACAAAAAGAATTATTGTAATCAGTCAGGCCGTTTTTGCAGTTAGGCGAGACCACGGAAGAGATAAATAAAATTGGAATGGCCATGTGGGCGGGGCAGGCGCGCCACAGTTATGGTTAGGCAATCATAACTCGCCCGAATCATACATTCGCCGCGTTTAGTGTGCTTAGTACTACTTCAGAGAACAGAGCTCCGCTTTAAAATGCCGTGTTGTGTTATTCTTACGTGATAGACAAAAAGTCAGACCTCCAGTATATAGCGAGGAGGTATATCTTTCCATCTGTAAGTCAAAAATAGCATTTATTTACAAAATAATTGATAAAAACCTAAAAATATACTGATCACTATGAAATTCCAAACATCAATCATATTATTGCAACAAGTTACAAATAAAATACATTGCCCGATGTGTTCTCGCTTAATCAACGCGATGACCTAGTCCGCTTGCAATGTACTGCATGCATTGCGTTCTCTACACTTCAACCATGGCCGTTGTTGATCGTTTGCCGGGGTTGGCCGTGAGTGATGCACGGCGTACATCTATCAATATCGAGGTGACCGTGTAGTTAAAGAAAAGCATCGATAGAATTCTCAACTATATTTACGTTTGACAAAGATTATTTATGAAATAATATATATTTAATTGATGAGGGTAAAAAAATAAATTTAAAAACTAAAAAAAAAAAAAAAAAAGTCAAATACTATACCTACCTATTTTATACGTGTTTTATTATTTGATTCTATTCGACATATTATGCAATTAATTATAATAATTTTATGTTATATATAACTCTTTTATGTTATGTTAGATTTCCCCCAATTGCTTAATGATTTCGTTTTGTTCCAAGGACAGTAATTCTTTTAAATTAAATGAAAATAGTACTTGATTTTTATGTTCCTCTTTTTCCCATTCAATATAAAAATACATAACTGACTGAGAATTTATCGATAAAAATATCGATAAATTCTCAGTCGACTTTTCAAGCACTAGCGTATGCTTGTTGCGTGTGTGTGTCTAATGCCTACGGGAGCTTGGTGCTAGTGTGTGAACAAATTGTTGCCCACAGATTTATGTGTGTGTGATTTGATTGTGTGCGAAAAACTTGTAAAGATAATGTTGCGTATGTTTGAGAATTGACATAGTGGGAGTAAAGCGGCGACACTTGTCCTAGTACAAAATAGCAGCTAGGGCCTTTCCAATCTTATTTATCTCTTCCGTGGGCGAGACTAACGAACGGCGATTGATTTTTATAAACTTATATTACCTATATTATATATTATACCCTTTGTCATAAGTTTATGGATAGGTCTAGTTATGTGAATAATAGCCAAGTGTCATTAAGATTTCAGAAAGCTTGTCCAGAAGATATTCGCTAAGCTGTGAAAAATGTGCAGGTGTAGATAATATAAGGGTAAAAGAAATTAAACATCTAAAGTCTCAATTAAGTCCAGTATTAGCCTTATTTATTAATTTGTGTGTAGAAAAGGGACAATATCCAGAACAATTTAAAACTGCACTTATTAGAACCTATTTTTAAGCAAGGCGCACACACAGATTATTCGAACTATAGGCCGATAGCTATACTTTCAGTTGTAAATAAAATTGTGGAAGAGTATTTTGTAGGCCAAATAAGTACATTTTTGGAGAAAAGTCATAACTTAACAAACATGCAACATGGTTTTAGACGAGGCAGGAGTACGGCTACGGCTCTGGCAAAGTTCTCCTATGACATCAATAAGTACCTAGATCAGCGGAAGCAGGTGGTGGTGATCTATATTGATTTCAAAAAAGCATTCGAGCACCACCAGCTGCTTCAGGCTATGCAGGAGTGTGGGGTCGCAGGGCCATTGAATGCATGGCTCCACGCATACCTCACAGGCAGGACGTTGAGAACTGTGGTCAATGGAGTAGTTGGGGAAGCTAAGTCTATCACCTGTGGTGTGCCCACCGGATCGGTAGGTTTTATTATGCATGTTAACAGCATGTGCAATGTGGTGCAAAACTGCCGTATATATATGTATGCAGATGATACATGTCTAGTGTACGCTGATAATGATCTAAATGTAATATAAAGTAAATTCAAGCAGACTTCACAAATATTATAAAGTGGGCACATGACAACGGATTCGTTATCAACATAAAAAAAAAAACAAAATGTATGCATATACGCTCACCATATAATAAAAATATTGAACGCCCGCCTCGCATTATTGGGCACAGCTATGAATGTCTCCATGGTGAGCACGATAACAGTGTAGCACGGTGTGAATGTGCGGCTATAGAGGTGGTGGGGGAGTACAATACTTAGGACTCGTAATAGATACCAATTTCTCTTGGAAAATGCACATTATAAAACTTTGTGACAAATTGCGATCTGTCCTTGTAAAATTCCACCACCTCAGTGTCATACTGGATAAAGCTACTCTGTATGTTGTGTACCATGCGCTGGTGGATTCGCTGCTTTCCTATGGACTGGCATGTTATGGACGCACGTTTAAAACATACTTGAACAGCATTAAAGCTTTACAAATTAGATTTATAAAAAAGTTAGTAGACAATAAAACAAAACAACGATGTAAAGTAACCAACTATGAGGAATTTTTTGTTGAGTGTAAAATATTGCCAGTGCATGAGAGAGTTGCGCAGTTAGTAGCACTGGATCATTACTGTTACCCAGAGTACAAAGTCAGGATTGCACAACGAAAGCGTCGAGGTGCAAGACATTGTAAAACATTTGAGGTGCCCACATGTAATAATTACTACGGGCAGAGATGTAATAAATATTTAATTCCAACTATATACAATGGTCTGCCTAAAGACATTGAAAGTACATCTTTTTCAAAAGGGTCGTTTAAATATAAAATAACTAAATTTCCGTTAAATGTAATCGGGGAAAACATGAGCGGTACTTAATTTATACTTGGGAAAGTATGTAATCTGTGAGTAACCTATCATTAGTGTAACTTTTTAATTTAATTGTTTTCTGTATTCAGTCTTTTCGAATGAGAAAGTGTATAATACCTACCTACAGTGTAAAAAATATGATATGGGGGCGCAAAGTACTTTTCTAAATAAATTCATATGCATGTCAATTTCAAGGTTTATTGGGATGCTAATTACGAAAATGACAATAATTTTGAAATCCAAGATGGCAATTTTTTTTTTTTAAATGAATGTAATTTTTTGAATTAGCACTCCGGGAAACCATTCAATTGACACCCATATCAATTTATTTACCTTCGTAGGTACCCACTTTACCCTGGCTAACAAAGAATAGATACAGGTGGCATTATATCCGTCTGGAGTGGTCGTCTGGTCATGAAATCTATGGAGCAATTTCTTTTCTAAAATAGTAAGAAATAAAGAGCTATACCATCACGCCTGTATTCCCCGAAGGATTAGGCAGAGGTGTACTTATGTTCACCCACACTTCGCCGGTATTCCATGCAATAGGGGGCGAGCCTATTGCAATTAACCGGGCACAAATCCAGACTCCGAGTTGCTACTGAGTATTTAATATAAAAACCCAACAAAACTGCTCGACCAAGGGATCGTACCCAGGACCTCTAGCGTAGCAGTCGCGCTCAGGACCACTAGACTAATGATGATAGTCGGAAAGAAAGAAAGAAAGTTTATTCTTAGTCGCAACACGAGGGAAAATTAATAAAAATAAATAGATGTAGGTAGCAGACGTTGTTAATGTGTTCAATAAAAAAAAACCATTGGCTTGGGAATTTCCCAGAATCGAATTGATACGGTTCTGGGAAATTCCCAGAACCCACCTATATTTTGTCATATATTTGTGACGTTGGCGTTCAGGGTAAGATTTCGTTTGTCACATATATGTGACAATGGCGTTCAAAAGGTTAAAACACAACGCCTCTGGTTAGACGTAGAATGAGAATGTCACGTCAGCGTACCATTACAATACAGAGTGTCGCCAATTTAGCAACTATGCCCCTTAAAATGGCGACTTTTGCTTAAAAACTAATTTACACGAGGCCATCGCTGGCTGCCTGACCCACTGGCAGCCAACGCTGGCTTGGTATTTGCCTTGTGTAAACAGTTTTAAATGTTAAGCCCGCGCTGGCTGCCGACGCTGGCGATATTTTTCAGGCCAGTGACCTCCGCCCGCAAACCCCTGAATGAATGGCTTCGCCTAAACCACAGAGGCCAGGCCAACGCTAGCTTGTCTGCAGGACTGGCGCCAGCATTACTGGCTACGTATAAACTCTGCTTATGGCCTCAAGTATTAGCATTTATATGGCGGCTTTTAGAGAATTGAATAGTTACGTATTATTTTCAACTTGAAAAAAAGTACTTACAGTGGGTTATAGCTGTTACCTGACCCACCGAGACCCCGCCGTCAGGTCAGGTAACAGCTATAACCCACTGTACATTCTCGTAATATAAAGAGATGAGTGACGTCACAGAAAACGAACCGAAATGGACGCGTTTGAATCGTCGGAATCTGATCGCAATTCTTGAATATTTACTTTTTGGTGCTTACTAGTTGGCCCGGCAAACTTTGTTTCGCCAGATTGGGTTACACTCTGGTAGAATCCCATTATTAAAGCACCTTGAGATATACTACACTTTTTCGTTTTGTTGCATGGTGCTAGAACGAGAAACGCCGATGGTTTACCGACTCAACAAAGTTATTTATACTCCAGTATGGTATCTTTTTTACGTTTCATCATCAGCCCGTATACGCCCAGTGCGGGACGTAGGCCTCTTTAAGCCACAGAGCCCAATCTTTAGCAATTTTCATCCAGTATGTGAATTCGTCTGTTGTTGAAGCGTTCGTGTAACTCCAGAGGGTCGTTTATGTTGATCTGGTACGTAAAGTTGTGTGTCGATTTGAACCAGACATAATACTTAACAGAATGAAAAAATGCTCAAATTCCAGATCTTTTCATGTTTATTTTGACCTAGTACTTCAGTTATGTGTAGGTCTCGGCTTCCAGCTCCGTGAAGGGATATTAATTATTTGATGATAGTATGGTGCAGCTAGCTGGTACAGCAAACTTCGCTTTGCCGTTGTTCGCCGTCTTCGAAGTTTGCTGTACGTACTTAGGCGTACGTCCTGGAGTGGACGAATACGGGATGATGATGATGAAACGAAAAAAAGGTAACTGTCGTATGAATATCGTTGTCGAGGCGGCAACTATAACATATCTCAAGGTGCTTCAATAATGGGAAACTACCAGAGTGTAATCCAATATAATTATGGCAGAACGAAGTTTGCCGGGCCTACTCGTACTTGTAAATTATATTTTCATTTCTCATACTCGGAAAGTAGTGTTTATTTGATCTGAATAGCGGGTGGAAAATGCTACTTCCCACCCTTGGGCGGCAATAACTCATAGTAATTACTTTCCTCCCTAGGGTGGAAAGTAATTTTGAAAGTAGAACCAAATTTGGTTAGGCGGTCAGCTGTAAAAAATCTAACATAATTAAGAAAAAAAATGCTGCGGTCTTGTGTGTTTATAAACGGCCAGTGTGAATTTAAAAAAAACGCGTGCGGCTGAGGCAGTGACGCGGTGTGTTCCATATTTAAAAATTTAAATAGACTATGACGTATTATTTATTCGTAGGCTGAATAGATACAGTAGTGACAGGTGGCTATGATAGTTCTAATAGTTAGAGTGTACCCTGATTTTTCTAATATACAAACAAGTTTATAGATTGGCTGTGTAAACGTGCAATACTAACTCCGAAAAACAACAGTACAGCTGCTATTAATTAAGTCGTTGGAGGGCTCAGAAATTTAATACAGGTCTATCGATTCAGTGCTACAAGCGGATGAAGCAATTTGCTATCATGTAGAGTTCCTTAACAGTGTTAACCTTCCTTGGGACACCTGTAATGCTGCTGCGTCTCATTAAACGATTTAAACTTTGTAACGGGACTAGACTGCAAGTAACAGCATTGCAAAAAAATATCAGAGCCACTGTGATAACTGGATGTATTCGGGGGAATCACTTTTCCTACCTCAAATACCACTGATACCATCCGACTATGTTTTTGAGTACGATTTCTGTTTTGCAATGCCCATAAAAATAATTCAGGGTGATTCATTAAGGGTGGCAGGCATAGATTTAAGAGAACATTGTTTCCTTCATGACCAATTCTACGTTGCCTGTTACAGAATCCGTACATTAGTACGGTCATTTTGACACCAGACAGAAAAAGCACCAATGAGCAAAGTTGTTTACCACAATTTGTACCTCCCCGTGGAAATCGATCCTACGAGAACTCCAGAATGATAGACCATCGCTCTAGCTATTAGAACACGAATGCTCCCATTTAATAACAAATATAGGTACATGTTATTTTGAAAAAACCTAAACCGGCAATATCGTGTTGTCCACGCGGGCGAAGCTGCGGGCGGAAAGCTAGTCATTTATAAATACAAAATTTCGTATACCCATTCAATCCTCATTCATCTCCCATCCTCATTTTTTTGTTGTTTTAGTGCACGTTGCCCTTGCTATATTCGTATTCTCACAATGGGGCTACTTGACCTTTAATGTCTTGAAGATATTAATGTCTAACACTTTTCTCGGTGAACTTTTTTTTTTAAAAAAAAAGCTAACTAGCAATGTGGGTCACACATTACTAGTATTCTTGTTAACCCCTCGTGGTAAGCTAAATGCTTGTGTTACGAGTGGGTTAACGTCGGTAGTGCAATGGATGGGGTTCGACCCGGCAACCATATGATCGCAAGTCCGACGCCCTATCCATTAGGCTACCGCCGCTTCTGTAACGGTGACTATACAAATTATAAAATTATGAAACGGGATCAGTTGACCAATTCAAAATATGCTTAGGTCAACTGATCCCGCGGGACCAGTCCGAGCGGGTTCACCTAAAAGCCTTTATTATAATGTTATTTATTTAGATTTAACATATTTGTTTGTTGTTTTTTTTTGTCCCAAAGAATTAATTATTGCCAGGGCAGAAAGCACAAGCTGTTTGCCGTGCCTCCTTGTCGTACTGTTGCACGTGCTAAGTCGCCAATTCCTCGCACTATGGCCACGCTTAATGATCTCTTGGATTCTAATCCAACAGATGGTTTGTTTGCGGATAGATGGTCAAAGATCTTATTGGTATGTCAGAAGTACCTACTGTGAGAGGAATTTATGAAAGTTTTGTTAGACTTTTTTTTCATTTCGTATAGTTTATATACAATTAGTTACTGTAATTGGTTACACAACCATTGTAATTAATTTAATTAATAAATAACTAAATAAATAAATGTTGTTTATAATAATTAAGTACTTATGTTTATTATTTTCGGTGTATTATTTATTTTTATTGAGTGCCTACCTCCGGTTCACCCTAACCTAATACTACCTCGACTAGACGGACTCGTTGGACCATTGTATGTAGGTATTATTATAACAATCCTGGCGGAAACAATGATAAATTTCGATAAAAATTTAAAACTAAAATCATTATCTAGGTACATACAAACCTCTTCGGTGTGGATATTATTCGCTTCTCTCGAACTTTGAGCTGATGCTGAGTTGGAACTCTTTGATACTTTGTCTATGTGGTCATTCGCTGATTTTGTCGTTTGTTTCATACTCGGTAATAATTTCGTTTCGTTCGATTTTGAATTGTATTTATTAACCTGTAAAAATAACCAAAGCTTAGGGTTTTCTATAGTTTTTCTGGCTCACACTGACATCGATCACGACTTGATTGATTAATATTTCTTTGGGAAGAGATATATTCCTAATAGTCACGCGAGGCCAAGTTCGATAAGTACAGGAGTGCTGGCACGGAAGAGCTAAATAAGGTTGGAAAGGCCCTAGCTACTATTTTGTACCAGGACCAATGTCGCCGCTTTACTCCAATTCTCAAACATTATCTATACACGTTTTCGCACACAATCAAATCACACACACATAAATCTGTGGGCAGCAATTGGTTCACACACTAGCACCAAGCTTCTGTAGGCATAAGACACACACACTAGAGATTGCAAACCGGGCCCGGTAACCAATTTTACGTAACATTTTGTTAGTTAAGACTATACAAATTTGGTTATTTCCAGTTACACTACAGCCTAGCCTATAAGATTTCGCTATTTGCTCAATTAGTAATAGTAACACTCACTAGTTTTAATAGCCAAAGTTTAAGAAAAAACATAATACTTTACTTTTACCATACAAGAATTTGTTTTGTTTATAGCAAAGCTACCAAAGTTTATCTATCTAATCTAAGTTGTTATGACACGTTAAGTACTTTAAGCTGCGTTATTAGTTTCTTATTTCAATACTATGTTATCAAATCGACATTATAAGGAGCAAAGAGAAAGACTTGCTTGTTTAAACTTATTAGAAATGAATATTACAAATACTTCACGCTGGAACAGTTGCTGTAACTGTACCAAGCACAGGTTCGGTCATGCATGGAGTACTGCTCGCACCTTTGGGACAGTACCAGAGTGGCTCAATATCAGAGTGCGTTGGAATTCATTGAGAAGAGAGCCAAGAAGCTAATCGGCAATGACGCACTGTGTAATGCAACTGCAAAGCCTTGAGCATCGGCGCAAAGTTGCATGTTTTTCTGTCTTTTACCGGTTACATTTCGGAGTGTGCTTCAGAACTACATGAAATAGTTCCACCATCCCCGTTCCACTATCGGACGAATAAAGCTACGGCAAGGCATCGCCGCTGCATGGTGGAAGTGCCTAAATCTCGCACTAAGCGTTTTGTCTCTACGTTTATAGTGCGTAACTACTGCTCTATTGTGGAACTCGCTGCCGGAATCTTTTTTCCCCGAGACCACAATTTGGGTGTCTTCAAGAAGAGAGTGAATACGTTCTTTTAGACAAGTGCGCTCCACCGTAGACCACTTCGTTGTTTAACATCAGGCAAGTTGTGGTCAAGCACAAGCCTATCTGTGATAAAAAAATTCTAATACTAATTTTTACTTTTCCGTAGCTAAGTAAAAGTAATAAATACTGCATTAAGTGTGATTTTGAGACTTGAGTGAGACTTATTATAGTGATAATTGTTCATAAGCCAGTTTGAAATAAATATTAACCTTCAATGATTGTCTTTTTCCATTCAAATATGGAAAATTTTCAAGGTTTCATCGTTAACACTCTCTAGACTATATTGTATCTATTCAGTATTAAAATCTAAGTAAAATAAAATGGTCTATGCCGCTTCATCTTCATTCATTCAATGATTCATATACTATAAAATACTCATCAATTAAATATATAATATTTCAAAAATAATCTTTGTCAAACGTAATTATAGTTGAGAATTCTATCGATGCTTTTATTTAACTACACGGTCACCTCGATATCAACCCCGGCAAACGGCGAACAACGGCCTTGGTTGAACTATAGAGAACGCAATGCATGCAGTACATTGCAAGCGGACTACGACATCGCGTTGATTAAGCGAAAACACATCGGGCAATGTATTTTATTTGTGACTTGTTGCAATAATATGATTGATGTTTGGAATTTCATAGTGATCAGCATATTTTTATGTTTTTTACCAATTATTTTGCAAAAAAATGCTATTTTTGACTTACAGATGAAAAGATATACCTCCTCGCTATACACTGGAGGTCTGACATTTTGTCTATCACGTAAAAATAACACAACACGGCATTTTAAAGCGGAGCTCTGTTCTCTGAAGTAGTCCTAAGCACACTAAACGCGGCGAATGTATGATTCGGCCGAGTTATGATTGTCTAATCAAGACCGTGGCGCGCCTGCCCCGCCCACATGGCCATTCCAACCTTATTTATCTCTTCCGTGGGTGCTGGCTATAGTTTCTACCGAAATTAAAGAATTTGGATGTCATGATTGCAAAGGGGCCCAGGCAAATTTTTCATCCCAATATGTAGTATTTCTTCGCTAACTTAAGATTAATCGATCTTATGAAATACAGTGTCCATAAGAATGGGACAGCTTTAATAGATGAAAGGGCAAATATTTATATTTGTAAAGTACTTATAAGATTTTTCGTGGAAGATATTTTTATTTCGTCGTTTATTCAGCGGTTATGAAAAAAAATAAGAATACACACATACACATATAATATACATAATTATGTACTTATAAAATACAAAACTATTATTACCAGGTATTAAAACGCTATAAATTCCACACTTCTATACTATACAGCTCAAGCCTACAGCTTTTCCAGTTTTCAGAGTCCCACCGTGTGCCTCGCTTCGACCATACTTATTTCGTTCATCACACCCATATTTAAGTTAATTTACCATCGTTTAACAACTCAACCACTCATTCTCTTCGTTCGTTCATAAGTCTTTCAAAGTAACTATTCCAATGCTTTTTTTTTTCATTTTCCTCTGTTACCTTGCATGGGTCATCTTTTATTTATTTGATATAGAAAGAAAGAAAGAAAAAAAAGAAAGAAAAATAATTTATGCAGCACAATCAGTTAAGTAATTACATTTAGGTATAAAAGTATATTGTGTGTCTAACAATTGCGCTGAAACGGTGCTGGTTCAGCATATGCCAGACGGAATGCCTGGCGCTGGTTTTCAACCAGACCCTAGTGGCTCAAGGATGGTAAGAAAATGGAAAAAGGAAAATAAATAAACAATAGTACTTAAATAAAAATGATAAGAAGTAGGTACATTATAAATATATAAAGAAAAATATAGTATAATATAATAAAAATGTAACAAAATAAGTAAATACAAAACAATAAGGAGTGGATCGGCCGAAAGGCGGAGAAATACATAGGTACAATATGTAGGTACCTACATGCACCAATGTACCCACCAAATGTTCACAACATACACATGCGCGCACCCCAGCCATCACTAGATAATGGATGTGTTTGTATTTATTAGATTTAGCTTCCCTTGTGCATCAATTAAGAACTGTCGTAGGTGTGCTCTAAAAGTATTTATTGTAATGTATTATATCCCTGGCTTTCGTGAATCGAGACAGCTTCTTCTGGTCGGCAAGGTAGTCAAGTGAACTTACAAAAGCATAACTTAACCATCACGCCTGATTTCTCCAAAGGGTTAGGCAGAGGTGTACTTAGTGGGTGTACCTACCTACACCCACAGTTCGCCGGTATGTTTTTTAGGTCCCATGTAATAGGGGGGAGCCTATTGCCATTCACCGGGAAAAAATCCAGACTCCGAGCTGCTATTGAGATTTTCATAGAAAAACTCAATAACACTGCTCGACCTGGGGATCGAACCCAGGACCTCTAGCGTAGCAGTCGCGATTAGGACCACTAGACTAATGAAGCAGTCGATACAAAAGCATAATTTTTCTAATAATTATTTTCAAATTTTTATACTTCTTTTAATTTTTCTCATAGGCAAAGAAAAAATAGGTACACACTCAGGAGAAAGTTCAGATTATTATTCATTTAGTTTATCGATTTTCTAAATAGTAATAAGATGTTATAATTTAATCACTGCCTCATAAGTCCATCAGATATGTACGTACACTTAAAAGATAAATATAATGACATAATATTCATATTACCTACCTTATAGAATTGAGTGTTATTATTAAATGGCGCATTGCCCTTCGCTCTATAAAATTGGTTGGAGTACTGATTGTTATAGTTAGATGTGTATCCTGCAGCTGGTTTACGCCATGATCCTTGTTTTTTTGGAAACCGATTCTGTAAAATGTGAAGAAAATCATCTATATCTATACATATAAAATCCTTTGTCCTGAATGACTGACTGACTGACGGAACAACGCACAGCCTAAACCGCTGATCGTAGAGACCTGAAACTTGGAGAGTGTATTCTTTGTATGACGTAGGCATCCGATAAGAAAGGATTTCCCGAAATTATACCCCTAAGGGGGTGAAAATGGGGGGCAAAGTTTGTATGGGACAACTTGATTCTTTGGTCCAATCTGCTTCAAATTTTGCATAAACGTTCTTTAACGGAATTGATGGAAGACGTGTTTCGTATTTTATTGAAATTCATCCCCTAACGGACGGAAAAAGGGGGATAGTTATTTTCGGGATGATTTGCTTCGATTTTGATATCAATACTCCTTAGTGCTTTTGATTTAATTTACTTTTTATTTTGACACATGTCATGTCATGTTTGAAAACTCAATGTGATTTTATTCAAGAAACGTTGGTTGATAAACATATAAAATGCTTTCTATGGCACACAAAAGTGGAATTGATATTGAGAGGCACACTATAGAACCCTTCTTAAAAATGTTAGAGGCAGCAATAGAGTGATGGGTGGAGTTACTGTGCTGCTGGCACGGGAATTCCGTTAGATTCTGTTGTACCTAGAGGAACCCGAGCAGACGTAGTCAGAGCTTCCTTGACATCGTCATACCTATGACCCAACATAATGATTATCTTCAAAAAGAAATACGAGAGAGATGCGTCTGCTGGAGAATTTTCTGAGCTATTACTTAAAATAGTAAATGGAGATTGTAAATATGTTTATCATCTTTCCTGAATACAGTAGTGACAGATGACTATGACAGATCTTAGAGTATATCATGATTTTTCTAATATACAAACGAAGTCTATAGATTGGCACTTAAGCTATGTAACGGGACTAGACTGAGAGTATCAGCATTGCACAAAAATATTAAAAAGGTCACTGTGATTACTGGATGTGCTCGGGGGGATTCAGTTTTCATACCTCGAATGTGTGAATTGATGCCTATGTTTTTAAGAAGATGCTTTGTAATGCTATAAATAAAATTTCAGTCATTAAGGGTAGCAGGCATAGATTTAAGGGAAGAACGGCTTCTCACACGGGAAATTCTACCTTTCCTGTTACTGTATTAAAAGCAGTCTGGTCATTTTGATACCAGACAGAAAAACCAATGTGGTATACAAAGAAGTGCAATTTTAATTCTTGAGAGCAAAGTGGTCTTCCGGTATTTGTACCTCCTCATTGAAATCGACCCTACGAGGCGTCCAGAATAACCATCGCTCTAGCTAAAAGGACATGAATAAATTAATGAAAAAATTACGTTATTTTTATATTTTAATAAAATAATATAGTGGAGCAAATTATTTGGTCTTAATTTTAGATAATTTACAATATCCCGCCAGAAATAGAAAAAAAATAACAGTCAAAATCGTGTTGTCCACGCGAGCGAAGCTGCGGGCGGAAAGCTAGTCTTGTACTAAGTGACTCGATAGACGTATTAATGTCCAAGTTAAATAGATCGTACAAAAATACCGTAGAAAACGCACTGTCAGTTCTTCCCAAATTTAACTTTTCATTGAAACAAACCAGTCACTATATAAGCAAATTAAATGCAATATAAGATAATTTTAAGGCTTTTTATAATATTAATATGTTTTATTCCCAAAAAAGGGCCCCTTGGGAGTTAATAAAATTGAACGCTGATACCCAAGGTAAAATTTAACTTATTTTATGCCACATACCACGCTAGCAGAAAGCGATCAAGATCATCTAGACAACGCCTTCTCAGCCTTACATACAGGGTTTTCGATTATACACTCAGCGGCACGGAATGTGGCCCAAAAGCTTATTTCGCGATAACTCTCGATAACAGTTCTCGTTTCTTATGGAGGTAGGTAAAAATGTGTTCCCCTCGTTCATGAGGCTAATTTACTATGTTCCAAGTGCACTGTGACGTGACTTTTAACTTTTAGTTGAATCAGGTAATTTGAGCCACTAACTTGAAGCTTTAAATTTGTGTGTTGTGGATGTTTGATGTTAGGTTATTTAATTATTGTGATTCTGTGCTCTTAATTCCATTCCTAAAGGTGCTTAAAAACCAATAAAAATGCCATTAACACCAGCACAGGTTGCACAGGCGGTTGCATTTGTTCACGACGCGCCGCGCGCGGGTTAAACAATAACAGTGTGCGTGTAGTGTCAACGTGTGTGTGCGCGTCCATTATGATAAGTCGACTCCGCCCTTTATTGTCGTCACGTTGGCAGAGTCGACTTCGCGGAGTCAAATCGTGACCTTATAAGGAAATGTAAATAAGAAATCGTTGGTATATAATAAAATGGCGGTTATGAAGGATGGATGTGGGAGCGGGAAAGGTGATATAAGTAGGGGAATGGCGCCAAGCGCCTTCACTTGTTACGCGCTCCCGGCCCTAGCAGGTACACTGCACTCGCTCTTCAATTTCGTGAATAAGTTTAAGTATAAGTTGTGTCATCAGTCATCACCTTCACCACCCGCATCCATCCTGGGTGGAGTTTGTGTCTGTGTAAATAGTTTATCGATTGTTTTCTTTCTAATTCCCCGGAGACCCCTCAGTGTAGTAACCTCCTCCCCTATTCAGCCCACTGCTCGACGTGGATCCACCACAGCATTAATCGACCAAGGGCTGAAACAGTGTGAAGTGGCTGTTGCTCTTGATATGCATGGTTGATATGAATATGCTCTGAAACGATACCAGGAGACGGGTCACTTCTCCCACAGACCAGGCCGTGGAGGTGTCATATGCGTATCGGCTCTGGATAACAGCTTTATTGTCCTCAAAATTTTGAGAAACCGTTGCCATACCGCTGTTGAGATATGCCATCGGCTTAAAATCACAACAGGCGTAAATGTTAGTGAGCATACGGTGAGAAAACAAATGGAGGAAGATAATTTTAAATCCCCAGCACGCGATCAGTTACTCCTCAGACAGCACCGAGTAGCTCGAGTTCAATTTGCAATTGAGCATGTCATTTGGACACACGAGCAATGGGCTAGAGTGCTGTTCACAGATGAGTGTCGTATCGCTTTATCTGCTCCAGATGGTCGCGAACGAGTGTGGGGAAAACGAGGAGAGCGGTTTTACCCACACAAACTGTAAGTTTCCATGGCGGAGCCTCTATGGAAACTTACAGTTTATAATGGTATAGACGAGAATGAGTTCCGAAGCTTGAACGGAGTTAATTATTATCGTTGACAACCGGTTAACTGCAGCTTGATACATCGAGGAGGTCTTCCGGGAACATGTTCTACCACATTCAAAACGGAGGAAACACTCGAAAACGCATTGACAATAAAAAAGAAATGGTTATTTTTTATTTTGCAGTGATTTTAATTTGACAGTGTAAAAATTCAAATTTCGGTGAAAGTTTGTAATTTTTTGTTATTGGTGCAGTAATTTTACAATTACTAAGTTCTAAAATCATGAGAAACCCTGATTCAGTTAAACTACCACTAATTAAATGTAAAAAAAATTATTAATTTCAAATTATCCACAAATTCACGTGTGGGTCAGTTTCCGTACCGCTGAGTGTTTGTTCATTGTATAATACAATACAAAGTTAAATTGTACATGTCGTGGGCTGATCGTTGTATAGGCCAGATCAAGATATGGCTGGACACTTCTTGAAACGCCGGCACATCGTCATTTTGCCGGCCATATCACAATTTGCCCAATAAAAAGTTGGGCGGATCGACGAGAACATCGTATTTGTCGATATTCCTAGCTAAACACTGGGCCGATCGTAAAGTGGTTGCATTTGGCGCCGATGGAGAAGAAGAAAAAGTAGCGTGTCCATGCAGCGGCACTCTTCGGACTATTATTGGATTTAAAAATATGATGTCATGGAACGATACGGTTGGAGTGTACATAACGGGGCTCAGAGGAAAATCGACTTAGAAAATGTTAAGTTTGTTGTCGTGAAAATTATGTCGAAGGGATCGGTACAAAATGCAATGTTTTTTTTTTAAAAAAAAAAACTTACTAGCAATGTGAGTCGCACATTACTAGTATTCTTGTTAATCCCTCGTACTAAGCTAAATGCTTGTATTACGAGTGGGTTCACGTCGGTAGTGCAATGGGTGAGTTTCGAACCGTCAACCACATGGTCACAAGTCCGACGCCCTAGCTATTAGGCTACCGGCGCTTTTAAATTTTAATAAACCATGTTTTTTTTATAAACCACCCAGAAGTAGGAGTCCTGCGTAGCGGGGCTCCGTCAACTACACCCTACACAAACTATATGCCCAAATCACAAGTGTCGCTGCAAACGTTAAGCCTTGAGGGACATGGCTGGCGTAAGATGGTTAGATCACGATGTGCCGGCGTATCACGATGTTCCCGGGCATATTGTGATCTGGCCAATCCAACGATCAGCTCACGACATACATATTAACAGAGAATATTATATTAATACTTAGAATTATTATGTAACGATGTCCTTTGATATTCACTAGACATTTCACACAATAAAAATTACTTACCAGATAGCTCAATTTGGGTGTAGCCTTTTTGCTTGATTTTTGCCGTGCAACCATAGTTGCTATATGTTGTGTTTCTTGGCTAGCTATTGCATCGACATACCATTCACCATTAACTTGGGTCACTTTAAACCCAGGAACATCGACAAAGAGTTTATCCAATGTAGGATAGCCAAGTTTCTTGAAAGGTATCCATTCTCCTTGTAGCTCTCGATAATCTCCTGCACATTACAATATTACATTTATTGTTGGAAATAATATAACAGCTTAACGACATACCTGATAGAAGGAATCATATGATTGTGTTATATATGTCACCGTAAAATTGTAAATACCGTTCGATTATAATCTATCTCGCGAAATTGCAAACCGTCGATAATCTATCGACGGTTTGCAATTTACTGAACTCAACTTACTGCTAACAATTTAACGCATTATTTTTCGGTAGATTATAATCTATCTAAGTAAAACCGTGGCAAGTGGCAGGTGACAGAACGCATCTCGCGTGCTGATTGGTTGAACGTCATTGTTTGTTGATTGTCGAATGTTATTACGATTTTTATTTGTTTTTTTTTATTCGATTTGGTTCTAGCACTCGCCGGCCGCTGCCAGGGCACCGCTCGCTTCGCTCGCTCGGCTCGAGCGATGTGTTTTCAGAGTTCTAACCTAACCTAACCAACGTCCGTATTTAGAATTTTGCAGCGAAGTTGAAATTTTGAATAGCGATGTTCGATAGGCCAAAATACAGTTGGCCTACCTACTAATTCAAAAGTTTGTCATTGTGACTTTTTAATAGTAAAGGCGAAAGATGTTTTTACCGGAAATTGAAGCCGTTTAAATGGGAAGTGAAAATCAGTTGGGATCATCGGTACCCGCGGTATATGAGCCAGTTATAAGGACGAAATTACGAAGCATATGTAATTATTAGATCGGACTAACTTATCTTGTGACATCCGATCCTCAATATTATATGAAGTAATTTCGTTCTCTTAATATCCCAACCCCACCCATATTCAACCAACTTCGTTAAATAGAATAACCCTGCTGGAAAGTTGTGTTGTTGTGTTGTAGCCTTCTCGAAAGATAGCTTAACCATAGTCATAATATAGTCCCATATGACGCTTGATTCAGCTATCGAGAAGTCTCGGTCTTATGCTTTGAAAGAATGACATTTGCATAGACAGGAGGCACCAAGGGCGAACGGTCCAGAGATTAAAAGGTGAAATTTTTCATGATTATTTTAAAAATGTGACAGCATGTTATGCAGTGGTGTAAACTAACCATGAGAAACACGCGTGATAATATGTATGTTATGTACTTATTTTTATGACATAATTAGAACGAGAATCGTATACCGAACACTCACACCGGACAGAATTAAGTATCGTTAGTGTCTCACCCTTTAAATAATTTCTTGGATTGATCATTTGAAACAAAAACAAAGATAACGCATTTCAACCAAGGATTAAAAAAACCACTACATATTAACTTATGATATTTACTCTATAAAAAAAATAGCTACTGCCTGTTTTTTTAGTCTAACTATAGACAATAAATTAAATTGGAAAGAAGAAATTGACGTATTAAGCAAAAATTACTTAGTTATCTATATAAACTTGGTACACCACAGTGATGCGTTACTCTCAGCATACTGAGGTCTATTTGAATCGGCGCCTAGATATGGCATTATTTTCTGGGGGAACTCAACTGATACTGACTTCGAAAGACCCTGACACGAATTATAGCAAGCTGTTCAATATATATAATATGTGAGTCATTAACTAATTCATTCTATTAGAAACGCTTCACAAAAATAGTAAATTTAATGAATAGGGCACAGACGGCATCAGTAAAAGTAGAGATATGCTTTATAAACTATATTATCAAAAATTATTAACCTCTGACATAGATTTTCATAATTATGTCCGGAATTATTCAAAATGTTTTAAAAAAGTATGCAAGTAAAATCTAAACTTATCAGTAGCCAAATAAACAAATGCAATAATAAAATTAAAACGGTATGGAAATAAATAAATTCGGAAAGGGGCAACAACAATAAACAGGATTCAAAACTAAATTTAAAAATAAACAACGAAGTGATTTTATGTTAATTCTGAGTTTAATCAAGTATCTTACGGTTAAAAAGTTTTTAATAGTTTATTTATGAAAAATACCGAAGATCTATGGGGCATAATCAAGTCGATTATCGACGATATCGCACCGAACCTTGCTAATTTATTTAACTATTCAAATCACGTTGCAAGGAGGATCCCTGTAACTATAATAATTACTTCTGGGTGTTCTCGTCTAGCTAACGGCGAGTATTTGCACAGGCATAACCAAGTGGCCAGGATTATCCACCAGCAACTTGCTTTAAAATACGGCCTTGTGGATTCTGAGGTACCGTATTACAAGTATGCGCCCGACCCAGTTCTCGAGAATGACCATGTCACGTTGTACTGGGATCGATCCATTATCACTGACAGGACTATTGTAGCCAATAAGCCTGATATAGTGGTAATAGACCGATCAGCGCGCCGCACAATGATTATCGATGTCACCGTCCCGCATGACGAGAACCTCGTGAAGGCTGAGAGAGAGAAGCAGTTGAAATATCTCGACCTTGCTCACGAGGTGGTCGCCATGTGGGATGTGGACTCGGCCATCATTGTGCCGATAGTCGTGACGGTCAATGGACTTATAGCGAAGAGCCTCGACCAACACCTCAGGAGGCTCGAGTTGGGTGGCTGGGTTAAGGGCCTGATGCAGAAGGCAGTACTCCTTGATACGGTATTGTGAGGAGGTTCCTGTCTCTGGGGCCCTAACCACCGGTAGCTTGGACCCTGTTCCCCATGCCGGTGGATCCCTATTTTTTTATATTTTTAAATGTTTTTTAATATAATGTACTTTATATTAATGCTGAAAAAAGTATTTAGAAATAAAAAAAAATATGTATTTAAGTAAATAAAGAAGATAATAATAATCAATTCTTTATTATCAGGCTACTTTGGCCCAAAGATATATACCTTACAAACTAACATATATTATAATATAACAGTGTTTAGTTAGTATATAACTTAAAACTATGTTAGTAAAAACTTCACTAGCACTATGTCACTGTGCGATCTGGTGGCACTTGTCCGCGGAAGCGACGGAACACCACTCCTTGCGGCCAAAAGTTCTCTTTCATGACGAGGTGCAGAAAACTAGTTGGTATTCGCACTACAAACGCCTTGAAATTGACATTGCGGCGCGATTCTAGTAGCTGCACTCTCGGCGATCCATTGAGCCTTTGGCGCACGTACTCCACGATGTCCTCCACCTTGGTGTTGTAGTGTAAGCGGGAAATATACACCGGAGTGTTCGGCAACGCGGCGCGTATGGTGGGCGTGGGGTCCACAGGAGCCGTGCCGCATCGGTTCTTGTTCGTTCGTTGACAGCGCTTCCTCCTTTGCACCATCACGAAACCATCATCATCAGCCCGCTTCGATGCCTTTTCAGGCACGGGCTTCTTAGCGGGAGCATCAAAAGTGCTCACGTTGACTCCAGCAGGTTCAGTTCTTTTAGCAGACTGTGTTGACACAGTCAGCTGTTTCGTGGGTCAAGAAACTCGAGCGGCGACGCGAGGAGAAGCCGCAAGGGCGGGAGCGGGGCCGCGGGGCGCGCACGGTGCACACTCTGCAGGCTCAGCGTTCGTCGGTGGCGGCGACGACAAAACTGCTGACGCGAAGCTTGCCCCCGACAGGTCGAGGCCCGCTCCGCGACGCGTGTTGACGTTCGATGCACTCGATGGTGACCCAGTTACTGCAACCGTCTTACGCAACTCTACAAGTTCATTGCGCAAATCGGCGACAGTATTTTGGGATGCATCTAACCTTTTCTGCACCTCCACTAGACTTGCCTTTAGGAAAACGATGTCTTTCAGCAGGCTGGTTACATCGACGTGGTCGAAGGTGACTGGAGGAAGTTTGTGCAAATCCCTAGCCACAAACGTAGGCACGTCGTCCGGGTCGGTCTCCTTAAGCAGCGTTATGATGTCCTGAACGCTTTTCTTGGTCCCATCACGCCTGCGGGACACCATCTGGTCTGTCTTGTTTAACAGCGTGTAAATCAGCAGCTTGGAAGCGGCGATATCATCCTCGCCGAAGTTCGAGGAGCAGATCTGGACTGCGGACACCTCATCCATCACATCCAGCTTCTGCTGCAGGAACGCCAGCAATTCGTTCGCCACAAGTTGTTGACTCATGGCGCCAAAATAATTACGAGCAACGGCTTACGCCGCGCTACACGAGTTATAAAAATATAGCGGTCAGCAACACGTCTGCATCAAAGCGCAGCTAATGCGAGACTGAATACTATATAAACGACCTCCCCTATATCAAATACCTCGGTAAGATAGAAGTTAAATAAGTATCAAAACGTTTTTTAAAATGAAAGGGGGAAGAAAGCAGGAAAAGCACATTGTAAAGTAGGGAGAGAATATGAGCATTCCGACGAAGTCGAATTAGCAACCACTTGAGTTTTAAGCGGAAAGGGTAACGCCTATTTTTGGCCACGCTTTGCCCATCAATGTGGTAAATAAAAAAATAATACGCATTTAGTAACAAAAATATTGCTACATACTTATTTGTAGCGGAACTCCGGAATTAAAAGCCGATTTAATCAAGACACTCAATCCTATTGCTTTATTTTACAACTTCCGGGCTTTGGTCAACGTCAAAGTAGGAAAGGATAGCGACTTTTACTGAAAAAATCGATACACTAAAACCGGTAACCAAAAACAGTTTTTTGGGTTTTTTTTGTGTGATTTTTTTGCTTTTTTACTGTCTTTCTCCAGAAAAAAGTGAAAAAAAAAGAAATGTTTGGCCATTTTTGGGCTTCAAATACCAACTATTGAACCGATTCCGTGTTTTCGGTTTTTTTTAGATTGATTTTTCGATAAATTGATATCTTATCGTCATCCCTACGTCAATAATAATTGTAAATCGTAATTGACAACTGACTGATTGACATTGACATTTCACATTTTGTTTGTTGCTATTGTGCTCTTTCTTGCGACTCGTGATTTTTTTAATTGCGTTTTCTGTTTGATTTTCGGCGACTTTGATTACGATTATGGACCCTGTTACCGCTCCTGATGACGACCTTGGCTTTACATTGGATTCTGTACCCGCTTCCCACGACCAAAAATCATAAAACTGCAAGTATGTTTTGTTGTTAACCGTGATTTTTTTAATATGATTTTTATAACCCCAACCGAGTTCTGTGTAAAAAATAGTGGTTGTTTCTTTATCTATAATGTCAACCCTAATGCCTATTATTTGTTTCTTTCATGGGCGTCATTTGGCCAAAACTTCTTTATCAAATTTCCCTTTGAAACATGGTCATATTTGCATAAACCAAATATGAACCTTATACAAAAATTTTGGAGACGCTCAAGTTTATCGAGTTGCTCTTCTGTAAGGTCAAGATAGCTGACATCGACATAATCAAGGATCGGAAGGAGTGTTTGAGCAAGCGCAACTTTTGTCGTAGTAGGCAAGAAATTGCGTAGTCTTTTCAGACTCGCAGCAGATGAATACAAATTACGACTGATCCTGATTCCTAATTGAGCGGTCCACCAATTTTTTTACTTTGTCACTAAAAGGAATTACAAGATTGTCAAAGGAAACTTGGGGAAGAGTTGACCAAACAATTCGAGAAACGGTTCTGGAGCTGCCCACTACAATAACCTGAGTCTTCGAGGTGTTAACCATAAGTCCATACCTATTACTCCAGTCGCCAATACAAGCTAGGTCTTGTTTTATTGTGTCAACCGCTTGCGACAGGCTTCCGAAGGGAGCCCGGCAGAAAATCTGCAGATCATCATCATAAAGATGGTAGGAAGAAAGTAGTCGTTTGGAAATAGTTTATAAAAACTGCGAAAAGTAGAGGAGATTGAACGCTACCCTGTGGTACGCCGGCAGAGGTATTGCTCCATGAAGCTAAGCTAAGCTTCTTCAATGCATATGCGTTGCCGTCAACCAAATAGGTAACTACGAAACCAGTCAGTCACCAATGGATAATTATGTTAATAGAGCGCAGAATACCGAGCAGAATGTCGAAATCAACAGAGTTAAAGGCATTACTAAAATCCAGTAATGCCATTACCGTTAGATTACCGATTTCCATGCTTGATCTGATATCGTCCGTAACATTGACAAGGGCTGTGCTTGTGCTATGGCCTGGGCAAACCGGATTGAAAGGGATTAAGGAGATTGTATGTGGAGAGGAAAGTGCTTCATTGATTATATATTAGACATTCGAGGACTTTGGATAAGAATGGTAAAATGGATGGATATGCTGGGTTAGATTTTCGCAGTGGGATGATTTTTCGCATCTTTCCATGCACATGGGAAGACGCCACTAGTTAAGGAAAAATTTAGGATGTGGCAGATAACAGGAAGGATAATATCAAGCACTGGGAGAATCATGTTACGACCAACACTACAGTCCAGTAGTTACAGTCACTACCAACTGTGTTGGAGGTAATAGATTCTACGCTCTTTTTAACATCATATGCGGAGAAAAGACTAAAAGTAAACGGGGGATAACTGGGCGCCGGTAGAGCTGAAAGATGATTTAAAGTTGTGACTTTAGTAGTCTTATCGAGATTAAACGAAGAGGTAAATGTAGATGTAACGAGTTAATATCTAAATCTTTTGGGGTAGTTTGTTCATATCGAGCTCGTTACAGATGACCAAGGAAGCTTATATGGCTGCTCTTAAACGTTTCGTGGCTCGTCGTGGCAAGGCCCGTAGCATCCTGTCAGATAATGGCACAAATTTCGTCGGTACATGTAATGAGCTAAGAAAATTTTTACAAGACTCCAATCTTGAATACGAAGTTACTCAGGAAGGCATTGAATTTACTTTTGCGCCTCCCTATTCTCCACACTTCAACGGTATTGCTGAAGCTGTCGTGCGTTCCACTAAGCATCATTTAAAAATATTATTAGGTTTAACGCATTTTACCTACGAAGAGATGGTCACTTGTTTGGAATCGTCGACAAATGCCAGATTCTATAAATGTCAGACGAGTTTAAAACGCCAGATTCTATGAATGCCAGATTCTACAAATGCCAGATTCTACAATTGTCAGATTCTATAAATGCCAGATTCTATAAATGCCAGATTCTAATAATGTCAGATTCTATAAATGCCAGATTCTATTAATGTCACATTTTTGTTATAGTTGCATTAAAATAATTTCGTTAAATTTAATAATATAGTTAATTTGTTTATATTAAAATTAACACTAATTATAATTAACTATTAAATTAAACTAGACTAACAGCTAAACTATATTTATAAGTAAAAGAAAAATTTAAAAAGGGCATAAAAAAACTCACCCAAAAGGCTGGCTGATTGCCACGTTGTATGGCAATGCTTCTTTGAACAAAGTATAGGCCAGCCTTTGAGTCAAAAAATAATTTTGATTAATGTTTATTAAGAGCGATGATGATTTTTTTAATTGGAAGTGAAGTTTTTTTACGAAATTGATGACTTTGATTACTGTTATAGAGCAATTATGTTTTTTTATAATAAATAGAACAAGTTTTTTTTAACTACACTGATAGAAAAGTTTATGAAGATAACTTTTATTAAATGTATTTTTTTATTAAATGATTTCCCATTATCTGTCTCTTTATTTCATATAATTTTGCTAACATTGACAAACATCATATTAAATAAATTGCCATTTCTAAGAGCTCATTTCAAATTTTTGCATTACTAAATTGTGTGCATACCCTTTTTTAATCCAAAAAAAAACAACTTTTGAAATTGGCGAAGTTTTATAAATGCAAGTAAGGAAATTATTTTAATGCAACTATGTGATATTAATAGAATCTGGCATTTATAGAATCTGACATTATTAGAATCTGGCATTTGTCGACGATTCCACTTGTTTGCCTCAGATAGAGGCAGTCTTGAATTCTCGTCCTCTTACCCCTTTGTCCTCTGATCCCTTAGATTTAACTGTCCTAACTCCATCACATTTTTTTATTGGACGACCACTTAAATCTTTTCCGCATCCACAAGTGACTGACATCACCATCGGGCGACTGGAGCGCTACCACAGGATGGAGCATATTACCCAACATTTTTGGAAGCGTTTTAATTTAGAGTATGTTCTCTGCTCCAGCAAAAAACTAAATGGACCACTTCAACAGGACGGCTGTCTGTGGGAACAGTTGTTCTCATCAAAGAGAAGGGACAACCGCCACTGGGACGAGTCGCGAAGGTCTTCCCCGGGAGCGACGGAGCTTCACGTGTGGTCGAGCTGAAGACGAAGAAGGGAACGCTGCTGCGAGCCTACAACAACATCTGCCCACTCCCTTTGAAGTGAATTCTTCAAGCCGGGGAGCATGTTCGGGAGCCGTCGTCTACCATCGGGTGAAGCGAGCGGCGACAGCTGCGCGGGCACGACGAGAGGAGTCAACGGCCGACGAGACACTCTGCAACCGGCATCGACCTCACACGCGCGCACTTTCCATAGCTCATTTATATAAATTTTATCGTCTTGTAATGTACCAATATAATCAGTGTTTACAGTCCGCTGCTTTGATGCAATAGTCCTTCGTAAGGTCCCTTACAGTTTGGTCCTTCGAGCCGGATGACGAGATTTCGCGACACCCATAGATCTAAGAAATTTCCAGACTTTTGCTGGGTCTCCGTTTTGAACAGAGTTATGGATATGTTGAAGCGACTTTGTTTTATACGATGTAGTGATATACCTACATTCATAGCACTATATTCGTGTAAGAATTGTATAAAGCTATATTTTGATATTTATGCAAACGTTCATATCAAAATTACTTTTAAGAAAAAAGTAAAACCACCTTTGAATAACAAAAAAGTTAAACCGCCTTCAAAAAATAATAAAATAATTTTGTCTAAAACAGTTTGGGAAGTCGGTGACTTCTATTTGAGTGGTTCTTTTGTTTTCGCCACCGACTTCCCAAACTGTTTTAGACAAAATTATTTTATTATTTTTTGAAGGCGGTTTAACTTTTTTGTTAAAAGTAATTTTATTTTGTAATTTTTTGTGGAAAGTTTTGTTTAGAAGTACTTGTTAGCCAACTAAACGCACTGCTCCAATAAGACACCGATGTTTCGGACTAAAAGATAATATCATCGATGTAAACAATTTTTAGATTATTGTTTATATTTTCAAAACTGTTCAACCGATTTCGATAAAATTTAAACGGGACCACCTCTAAAGTATGATCTACCAAACAAAAAAACAATCATTAAAATCGGTCCACAATTGGCGGAGATATCGCGTAACAAACATACAAAAAAAAAAAAAAAAAACATACAGACGAATTGAGAACCTCCTCCTCCTTTTTGAAGTCGGTTGAAAATAATAAAAATAATTTCTGTCTTTTGTTAAAAGTTTTTTTTTTCATACCATTTCCATACATCAACATACCATCACACCTGTATTCCCGAAGAGTTAGGCAGAGGTGTACTAATGTACACCCACACTTCGCCGGTATGTTTAGGTCCCATGTAATAGGGGGCGAGCCCATTGCCAATAACCGGGCACAAATCCAGACTCCGAGTTGCTACTGAGAATTTCATAGAAAAACCCAATAACACTGCTCGACCTGGGGATCGAACCCAGGACCTCTAGCGTAGCAGTCGCGCTTAGGACCACTAGACTAATAAGGCAGTCAGTGAATTTTCTAATGAAAGAAAATTTCAAGTGAAAGGAAAATTCGATCTCAGGCAGTGTTTGAACCTGCGTCTCTCTTGTTAAGTACACCAGTACTACCTATTCCTATACTTCTTCTATACTAATAATTATAAAGAGAAAAGATTTTTAGTTTTGTGTGCAGGTAATAAATAAACTCCCATTTAAAAAATCTGTCTAACAAGTCTTGTGGTCCTAAGCGCGACTGCTACGCTAGAGGTCCTGGGATCGATCCCCAGGTCGACTAAAGTGTTATTGGGTTTTTCTATGACAATCGGGATTCGATTCTGATGCAAAGAGTGAGTGTAGGTTAGGTACATTAGTACACTTCAGACTAACCCTTCGGGGAATACAGGCGCGATGGTAAGTTAATGTTAAAAAAAAATCACTAATAGAATGCTAGAAGTCTTTACAAAGTCCTTTCCCTTCGCCGATTTTGTCTCGGCTGCATGTAATAAAAAATATATGCAAGCTCGAGACTAATTTTGACCTTTTGACACAACACAAGGCACACAAACCCTCCGGTCACAGGAAAAATAATAACATCGAAATGTTCTAAAAAGAGTCTCAATTTTTGTAACGTTTGACTTCTAAATCAGTCCGATCGACGGATGTGAATAGGAAAACTGTTTCAACGATTAAGAGGAATGTCCCTCGCAAACGCAACAATGTTGCACTGTTGTCCCCGCCTCTATCCCTCACGATGCGAACGCGTGCCCGAGAGGTGAAACAACAATACATTTGCAACATTTTCGCGCGTATTTCTTGTTCCGAAATTTGGAGATTACTCTTTTAATGAAGTTTTTACGTAGATTTTTTTTGTAAAAGGATATGCATTATCTTATCTGGGTTCTTCATAAGTCAAAATAGTTCTGTATTGATACATTATCTTGAAATACTAGCATAAATTTGGGTCGTTTTAATCGAAAATTACCAATCTTTGAGCTCGTGTAACTTTTTAACCATGTATTGAAATGAAGTTTTACATTCAAGGAACATGTATTTTAATGAAGCGATTTTTACTACAACAATTTTTACTACAACATTGGTTAATATTCAAGATAAGACCGAACTATGTTTGTATTGAGCGCGGAGCGGATACTATCCTCTTAAGTCGCTGCGAAATCGCTACGATTTTAATTACGTTACAGAACTATACGGCTTTATCCTAATAATGTTACCCTAATAATAGTAACAGTAATAACAGTTAAAAACTTACGGTTACATTGTTTTATCGTCAGTGCACCTTTAACAGATATAAGTGTAGCTCTCAATGCTTGTATAACTTGCTCTTTGTCAGCCATAGCTAGTCACCTGGAAAAAGAGGGAAAACATTACAAAATAATTACTGAAATATTGATGATAAGCAGTCGACCTGATGAACCTTAACTGATCCAGACTGAAATCGGCGCAAACCAATACAATGCCCCGTATACAAACTACAGTGTTTTAAGAATCTTCTTTTAAGGTATGCATGCGTGGCACATATAGCAATGTTAAGAGTGTTTTTCTAATCAGCCTGCGGAAAATATATATTAATATGAGGGCAACACAAATATTTTTGCCAATTTTAATAACAACATAAGTTACTGTTATGCGTGCATTAGGTAGGTACACCTTAAGCTATACCCTATAGGTATCCACATTTGAGTCATATACATCATGACATTTTAATTGTCTTACACGCGAAAGGGCCTCGTCATATTCATCATTATGATAAATTTTCACTAGAGGACCAATCCTGAAATGGTGAAAAAATAAATCTGCAGATTCATAAAGAAATGTGTTTCGACAAAAGTTCGACGGTTGTTTTTCGCTATTATAGGGTTGGTCACACAATAGAAATTGTTCAAAATGTCCAATTATTTTGCAAATAAATGCTATTTTTGACTTACAGATGAAAAGATATACCTCCTCGCTATACACTGGAGGTCTGACATTTTGTCTATCACGTAAAAATAACACAACACTGCATTTTAAAGCGGAGCTCTGTTCTCTGAAGTAGTCCTAAGCACACTAAACGCGGCGAATGTATGATTCGGCCGAGTTATGATTGTCTAATCAAGACTGTGGCGCGCCTGCCCCGCCCACATGGCCATTCCAACCTTATTTATCTCTTCCGTGGTTGGGGCCCTCGTTTATTTTTTGCCTCAGGGCTTTTGGTTACCTAGCTACGCCACTGCATGAAATGATACATTTTTATCTTTCACTGTTATAGTGTAATTTGTGCATTGTCTATATAAAAACATGAATGCATGTTGATCTCACGAATTATGCAACTATTAACCTTTTGCACGCCAGAGTATAAACGTATCGCCGCGCCGTACCCCTGACGCCAGGCCACTTTTTCTGTCAAATTCCACAAAATAGTGAAAACACACTAAAGTAATGATTAAATTATTTATTTCATATTATGGTGCGACGTATATTTGTCATATATTTGTGACGTTGGCGTTCAGGGTAAGATTTCGTTTGTCACATATTTATATGTGACAATGGCGTTCAAAAAGTTAAGCACTAACTATTTTTACGGAACGTACAGTCAGCTTTTTACTTTTCGAAGTCATGTGCGTATTAATAATTAATTGTCACGCGCTTAAACGGTGAAGGAAAAAATCGTGAGGAAACCTGCATGCCTGAGAGATTTTCTTGACGGCGTGTGAAGTCTGCCAACCCGCAGTAGGCGGACTATAGCCTAATCCTTCTCGTACTGAGAGGAGACCTGTGCCCAGCAGTGGGACAATGTAATGGGTTGATGATGTACATACCGTCGCACTCGCAACGCTTGCTGGTTGGTGCGTAACTAAACGCAATCCGGAGAATTGGCTTTATTTCTTGTTGTTGATTTTAGAGTGCGGGTAACATATCTATACTTTTTAATACCATTTGTTGTGCTGTTTTTGGTAGCCGTGATGTTCATACGTCATTGGACTTGACTGTTAAAATGTTGTTAATTACATAAACTTTTACAAGGCAATGTTTTACTTTTTAGGTTTTCATACCTTCAATGCCTTCTTATGTTGTGAAATGGTGTAAATATAATACTACATCCCAGAAAAAGAGTCAAGGAATAACATATCACAAGTAAGATACTTATTTAGTGTGCGTTCGCGCAGCGGAATGTTGTTGAATTTAAAGATTTTAATTATGCAGATATTTAGTGTATGACGTCGTATAATTGTGTATGGTAAAAAAAAAATTGTGCACGCAGCCATTGTGGAGAAATTCACCAAAAACTGATTCTGCTGGGCGAACGTTGTCCTGGCGGAACTCTTTTTAATCCATACTCTTTAGAAGAAAAAAGATGTGTCCAAAAATTAGTGTGTATTTGTGTGTAATTGTGTATGTATGAATAAAATTAGTGCATGCATAAACTTCGGAGAAATTCAAGTTTCCGCTACGCGAACGTTTGGCCATTAGCTAGTTTTCATATAAAGCGCTTACATAGAGAGCTGTAGATTTTTACATACATTGTTTTGAATTTGTTTATATTTGTTTAAAAAACAGTTTTAGAAAAAATCGTAGGGCTTAAAAGATAAAAATATAAACGTAAAATACGCTTATTAGGTCCTAGTTCTTAAAGTATGCACTTTGGGGTCTAGATTTTCACGTTTATACAAACCTTGTAGGTGTCTGCAACATGTTGCCAAGTATCAATGATGTTCCGTTAGTAATTAAAGAGTTAAAGGACAATTTACCATGAATAGATCACTGTTTACAAAGCAGTCAAATATCACGACGTTCTAAAGGAATTGCATGGTAAAATGTATGCCAATAATTAGTTTATTCATTCAACTATTCACATGCAAAATTTCATGTCGTTTTACGTTTATATTTTTATCTTTTAAGCCCTACGATTTTTTCTAAATCTGTTTTTTAAACAAATATAAACAAATTCAAAACAATGTATGTAAAAATCTACAGCTCTCTATGTAAGCGCTTTATATGAAAACTAGCTAATGGCCAAACGTTCTTGCAACGTTTGGCCATTAGCTAGTTTTCATATAAACGTTTATGCATGCACTAATTTTATTCATACATACACAATTACACACAAATACACACTAATTTTTGGACACATCTTTTTTCTTCTAAAGTGTATGGATTAAAAAGAGTTCCGCCAGGACAACGTTCGCCCAGCGGAATCAGTTTTTGGTGAATTTCTCCACAATGGCTGCGTGCACAAATTTTTTTTTACCATACACAATTATACGACGTCATACACTAAATATCTGCATAATTAAAATCTTTAAATTCAACAACATTCTGCTGCGCGAACGCACACACTTATTTATTGTCGATTTATTGTGTTGTTGCACATTTTAATAACGTATGAGTGTTGTCGCAAAATAAACGGGTAATTTTCCCAAGAGATTGGGTAATCCATTTTTATGTGTTCTTTGTAATTTTTTTTGCAAGTATTGAATATGATTATGTTTATAGATTTCCTACAGCGAGCGTGATATGTAGTATACATTTTTATGCACACGATTTGTATACCACGAAAAATGGACTCCGTCGAGTTGTAACCTTTGCAATAGAGAATAAGGAATGTTGTAGGTAGCAAATTTAACTTTCTTGATGACAATTAGGAATATGCATGAAGTTTAAATTTGCCTAATATATTTTTTTCCGGAATCTTTAACATACTTAAAGTATCATTGCAACAACATTTTATTACATAATTGTTATTTATTTGTATAAAATAATAATTAAAAAGTGCTAATTATGCGAGCGAAATTCAAATTTACAAAACGCGCTGTCATTGGTCGAACGAAATGAAACGTCACGGGCCACGACATTGAATTTAATCACATAGTCGAAAGCTGCTAGAATAGGAATTATCTGGGAAATATATTTTAATTTGTGTGTCTTGAGCGATTCTCGTCAGTGGTGAGACTATATACGATGACAGAAAGAAGAAAAAAATACTTTATCGGAAGTAGTTCTGATAGTATTTTTACATTTTGGCACCTATTATGCAATACCGATAGAAAAGTTTTTTAGCTTCTTCCATGGTAAAATCTTTAAGAATTAAACAAAACACCTGTAATAAACAAACACATCGTGCGATGATCGCGGCCCATGACGTCATCTGAAACGCGCGAAAAATGGCGGCGTTCAAACAGCTCAATTTTTGATATGAATGTTGAATATTTTTTAAAAAATGTTGAACATTCCCGGGAATTATTATATCTTCTATTGTATTGTTATGCTGTATAGAATTAACAAAAAATAAATAAAAAAAACGCATGCATGTTCCTAATTATGGAGAGGTCCACATTCATATACAGTATCGTAATGATGATGTTCACACTGTATGTATTCTTTTTTAGCTATTGTTTGAGCTACCAAACATAGAAGAACAGCCTGTAGAGCCAAGAAAGACTATTCCTTTACATAGAGCACACCAGTTGTCATCACATGAGACATCAACTTTTCTTCCTTCACCGTCTTCATCATCAAAACAAGCATTTGCATATGTGGTCAGTGCAATAAAAGATTTTTTTTTCTATATTATATGGTTATTGTATTGTATATATTATGTAAAAATGGGGAAATTCTCATTCCCCTGGTATCCCTCGCATCACGCACACATGGATCGGTACGGTGCTTCACTTTCGATACTGCGTGGCGCGGAGTCCTCCTTTTTTTTCTTGTCCGTGTTCTCAAGATTATCTTAAGAGGAGTGTCCCTCGCGAACGCAACCATGTTGCTCTGTTGACGCTGTCTCTATCCCTCACGATGCGAACGTGTACCCGAGAGGTGAAACAACAATACATTTCCAACATTTTCGCGCTTATTTTGGAGATTACTCTTTTAATATAGTTATTACGTAGATAATTATTCTTTTGTAAAAGGATATTCATTATAGTACCTGGGTTCCCCATGCGTCAAAATGGTTCTGTATTAATACATTATCTTGAAATACTAGCATAAAGTAGGGTCGTTTTCATCGAAAATTACCTAATGAAATTTACTAATCTTTGAGCTCGAGTAACTTTTTAACCGTGTATTCAAAAACGTTTTACATTCAAGGAACACGTATTTTAATGATAAGATTGTTTCTGTAAAATTTCAATTGCTTTCATTGGTTAAAATTTAAGATAGGGCCAAACTACGTTTGTATGGAGCGCGGAGCGGATATTATCCTCTTAACTATAGTGGTCTTTCCACTGACCCAGAATCATGAAATCTGGCATGAAGCAATGCGATCTTATCTTAACTCATTTTGTGGTCACAAGTAAAGAAAAAATATACGAAGACCGTAAAGTAGTTATATCATAAAAAAATAAACTTCTTGGGGTTAAAAAATAATTGCAGTTGGTAACCTAACCGCGACCTATGTCGATATATGGGGACAAATATGTTTTCCAATGGCAAAGTAAAGTTTGTCCCTCAATATGATTTATATTTTCTTTGGAGCAATGTTCGATGCTTTCATTAGTTACCTAATAATTATTTTGGTAAATGTAACTGTACATTACCTAATTGCTTACACTGTTACGCACATATTATTTAACGGTATTTATGATCAATTAAAAATATAATTAACTAGTAGTAATGTTGTAATGGGTAAATACAAAAAGAAATTTAGAGCAAAAGTTAGATGATGTATTTCTTATTAATTCTTCTATTGTAGTGACTGTGGTTCATTTTGTTACATGTGTCAAAAACATTTAAAAATATAAAGACAAAACCTCACTTCACCATGCATAACAGGATTAGGCGCACAATGCCACATTTTCAAAATTACATATTGACGCAAAATGACACATTCGCAAAATGTCTTTTCTCAATATGCCACACTAGCAAAAGGCCACACTAGCAAAATACCACACTAGCAGAATGCCACGTAGCAAAATGCCACAATAGCAAAATGCCACAATAGCAAAATGCCACACTATCAAAATGGCACATTATCAAATAATGTTTATTAGATTAACACGTAATACTTACTTTAATAACAATAAAAGAGTGACTTCTTGCAGTAGGTTCATGATTTACAAATAAAAAAATAGTTTATTTCAGTATTTAATCATTTTCATGTTATTTTAACATAAAATAAATTAAAAATGTAATCTAAAATAATGGATGTTGCTAAGAATCATACAATAAACAACAAAAGATTATAACTTTTTTCAAAAACTTTATTTTTTTGTATATATTTCCTATTAGGTTATATTTAAAAATGTAAGAATTTAGTAATTTAGTCTGGGCTGCACCTAAAAGTTACACAAAAATCAGCTTATTGATTGTAATCGGTATAATAAGTAGTCTCGAACTAAAAAAATCACTATGTGTATAATTGCAGAAAAATAACTTTGCGCAGAAATTCCGGCAGTGTCAAACACTTATCCCTTAACTTTTGTAACATTTTTTTAATATTGTTCATCGAAATGGATATCTTTACGTTTTCGATTCTGCCGGAACTCATGAAATAAGGATTGTTGATATATATATATATATATATATATTTTAAAAAAAGCTTACTAGCAATGTGGGTCACACATTACTAGTATTCTTGTTAACCCCTCGTGCTAAGCTAAATGCTTGTGTTACGAGTGGGTTCACGTCGGTAGTGCAATGGGTGGGGTTCGAACCGGCAACCATATGATCGCAAGTCCGACGCCCTAGCCATGAGGCTACCGACGCTTAAATATTGTCCCAGTATTTACTTTCTTGCTGCAATTTGTATACGAACAGATATAGTGAAGGTTTTTTGGGATACGTCTGTTAATGCGGTGATGCCAGTCTTCGACGGCATTTGTGGTTCTATGTCTTTGGGTTGCACAGGTCATTTCGAATATTTGACATTATGCGAAAATGGCATTTTGCTAATGTGACGTTTTGCGATTTGGCGTTTTGAGAATATGACAATTTGAGAATATGTCATTTTGCGAAATTCCATTATGTCAATTTGAGAATATGGCATTGTGCGCCTAATCCGCATAACAGCTTGTCATAAAATTCAGGATGTTCTACAACAACATAACATACCATCACGCCTGTATTCCCCGAAGGATTAGATAGAGGTATACTAATGTACACCCACATTTCGCCGGTATGTTTAGGTCCCATGTAATAGGGTGCGAGCCTATTGCCATTAACCGGGCACAAATCCAGACTCCGAGCTGCTACTGGGAATTTCATAGAAAAACCCAATAACACTTTGCTCGACCTGGGGATCGAACCCAGGACCTCTAGCGTAGCGGTCGTGCTTAGGACCACTAGACAAATGGCACAAAACAAGGCAGTCAGTTCTACAACAACTTACTACGAAAGGAGTACCTATAACATCAGAAATAAACGAGAAACATCTTCGCGACTCGATTCCCCAGGTGAACAAACTATTTACATAGGTTTGTACAGAACTCTTGGTGCGCCAGACTGACTCGCAATGGACTAGTTTTTTTTTCGCTTCAGTATTTCCTTATTCTGGATAACTGGGAACTATGACAAGTGTTCCGACTTCTCCACCGACCGGGACACACACAGACATCGCGCGAGTGTGCGTGCGTGTACAACGCTCGCTCACCGCGCCTCCACGTAACCACGTTCAGTTCAGAGTTCAGATTGTTTTTATGCAGAATATTTAATACAGTTCTTTATTATTATTATTATTTAACCAAGCAGTATTATTTAAACGACGATCCCAGACCAGCGACTATCGAAGCCGAAACAACAAGAATGCCGAAACAAACTCCGAGAATCATGGTCTCTTTAAAGTCCAGAAATAGTTGTAGCAGTATTAGTATAAGCGTAACCAACAATGTCTGAGCTAGAAGGAATCGGATCAGATCGCATCGGATCGGATCCATAGAAGAAATATAAAATCTATATATGCTTTAAATATGAATACAGATAACTAGTTAATTATTTTTCTACTCATAATGCATTATTATGTGTCAACAAAAGAATAATATTGCACTCAATGATATTAAAAACTATAGATAAGTTACCCGCACTCTAAAATCAACTAAAAGAAAATAAGGCGATTCCCCGGATTGCGTTTAGTTACGCACCAACCAGCGTCGCGACGGTATGTTCCGTCAAAATAGTTCGTTCTTAATAGTTGCAATCCGTGAGAACTAGGGCGTGCAAAACCGGAAACCGGTTTTTCTAAAAACCAGAAAACCGGACAAAATTAACTCATTTTTCAAAAACGGGTTTTGAGAGACGAAACCGGTGTTACCCTGGGTTTTCCCGTTTTTCTTTACATTTTTATTTAAGTCAATTTGGCTTTGTAATGTGGGACACTCGGAATTTCAGCAATACAGCAGCTGTAAAATCACTTTATATTGGCTCAGTTAGGAGCAATCTTGAATGTAGTGCTATCATTTGGAAATCACCATGAAACCATTATATGATAGAGAAACTACAAAATATTTTTTATATGAATTAATATACACGGCAGTATGTATTATTCAATTTTTTATATGATAACTCAGCAAACGAGCAGGCAAGCTACCCGAGGGTAAGTAGTAGTCGTCGCCTATGCCAAAGGGTTACCGAGCCTATTTAAAGAAATGGAAGGAATGAGGGAGGAATTGGGCCTCTAATAATGTTGTTAATTGTTTGTAATTAAAGAACTACTCAAGATTCAAGAAATTGAGACGTATGGTAATGTTTTGTATGTTTAAAATATATTACTTTATTTTATTTATTTAATCTTTTATGTACAAATAAAATGGTACACAAGGCGGACTTAATGTAAATGAAGAAAAGCTTATAATATAAATTAAACAACACTTATAGATATTTCTACACAAATATGTTATACTTATATGTAAATAATAATAAAAAATGAATAATATATATATAAGTATAAATACATACACTATAGATTAATAAATAAAACTGTTATGATGACGGCTGTATTGCAAAAAAATAAAGAAGAAAAAGAAAAAAATTATAATATATGATTTAAGGCGGAGGCAGCGATTTAAGAAAGTATTCTCGGACTTTACACTTAAAGGTAAATTTGCTTGCAGCTTTACGGATATCAAGGGGAAGCGCATTCCAGAGCTATCAAGCTGATAAGGCAAAGGAGTTAGAAATGAAACTAGTGCGATGGGGAGGAAACTCAAGAATTAAATTATCAGAAGAGCGTAAGGTACGATCATTATTCTTAATAACAGAAAATTTAACAGCAGACAGGGATGTGTAGCGTCACCTTATTTATGGACAATTGTCTGAAGGTTTTGAAAGAGAGTGAATGTGGTTTAAGAATTAATGAGTTACTCGTCAAATGTCTCCTCTATGCCGATGATCAAGTTATCCTTGCATCATCGGAGGGGGACTTACAGATGATGGTAACACTTATGAACGGTGCTTTTAGGAGTAAGGGAATGAAAGTGAATGTAAGCACGACAAAAGTGATGGTCTTCGAAAGAAAAGAAATTATGCCAGAATTAAGAGTACAACAAGTAGTACAAAGAGTTTGTATATCTGGGCTCCATATTTACTAGAGATGGTAAACATGAGAGTGACATTGAAAGGAGAGCGAGTGCTGGTAGCCAGGTGAATGGGGCGCTACACACCTTCATGAATAGTCGGAAAGTGTCCGAAAAGGCACGGCTGGCTGTGATTGGGGGAGTGTTGGCGCCGACACTAATGTATGGTAGTGAAAGTTGGGTATGGCAGAAGTGACATGAAAGCAGAATAAATGCTGTAGAGATGAGAGCTGTGAGAAGTATGTGTGGTGTTACGCTGAAAGACACAGTGAGATACAGTGTGATAAGGGAGCATTGTGGAGTGAAAGAAGATGTAGTAACAAGGATTGAGAGAAGTATGTTAAGATGGTTTGGTCATGTAAAGAGAATGGATGAACAGAGATTGACGAAACAATATATATGGCGAGTATGGATGGCCGAGTTGGAAGGCTTAAAAAGGCTAGGTTCAGAGCACCCTAAACCGACGGTCATGCATGAAGAGATTAATGAATGTAGATGAAGCGAAAGTAGTGTGCCAGGATCGTAGCAAGTGGAAATCTATAGTCTCTGCCTACCCTCATGGGAGACAGGCGTGACAATATGTATGTATGTATGTAGAAAATTTACTAAAGGTGTCACAAACTTACTACTTACTTGTTGATTTGATCTCATGTCGTTGATCTTTATATTATTTTAAGTTCATTTTCCTACTTTGTAGGCATAAATAGTCGAATAAAAAGGGGTTAGTATACTTTTTTGTACAGTTTGTGGGTAGGTAGTAAGAATATTGTTTGCGTGTTCAAATTCTATTATATTCGAAAATAATAAAAAATGTTGCCAAAACCGGGGCCAGCACGGGTTTCCGGTTTTGGGCCCTCAAAACCGAAATTCAAAACCGGTTTTGAATATCTTCCGGTTTTGCACGCCCTAGTGAGAACAACATGACTTCATGTGTTTATATAGACACACAAATTACACTATAACAGTGAATAAGATGCAGTACTTAATTGTAGCGTAACTAAAGATGTGTATTTATCTCCTTCTAACAACAGGTACACCGTATGGTGGCATTTATTTATTTTCCTATCTTCGTACGTATTAGTAGCTATGTAATAGTTGTGCTGTTTTTGATAGCCGATAATACGTCATTGATTGCACCTAATACTTTTTTAATTAGAGTGTCTACAGAGTTTTCTCCCAGTTCTCCATACAATATTCTTTTTGGTAGTTCTTGACTTATAATTTTGTCTAAAACAGTTTGGGAAGTCGGTGGCGAAAACAAAAGAATCACTCAAATAGAAGTCACCGACTTCCCAAACTGTTTTAGACAAAATTATTTTATTAATTTCAACCAACTTAAAAGAGGAGGAGGTTCTCAATTCATCTGTATATATGTTTGTTACGCGATATCTTCGCCAATGGAGAATGTTACTAGGTATGCCAAATCGCTTGAAATGTTGTCTCAGTAAAGCCTGTATGTATACAAATACACTAGTTTTTGTTGTAGTCAAAAATACCTAGTAGTTTTGATTTTATAGGCTTTCAAAGTTTCGAAAAATATCGAGTCCCGCTAACAGTCACGTGACCGCTTGTGACGTCATACAACAACGCGCCGCGCGGGCCGCGGCCCGTTTAGTATCAACATAGTGTAATGAAATCTAATTACACTATGGTATCAAGTCGCCAGCGGTTATAGTAGTAGGTGTAATAGCTTGCGCAGTATTTTGTTGTGTTTTCGTCCGCGTATTAAGTTAATAGTCTAATAACAGTAAATATTACTCGATTAATAAAATGGATTAAGGATTCGAAAAAGGGCAATCGGATCTCTACCTAAAATAGATGGATTAACGGTTGCGCATTATTTATCAACAAATAGTCATTTCGTTGCCGCCGAAATGCGAGGAATAAAAACGAAAGTCAAAATGGTCTTCACAACAATAAATACTTTTATCTCCAAATGGATCTAACCTCTTTATAATAAATACTAGGAAATCATGTGTTGTGCCTAAATGTAAAAATACAACTACCAATTCGTCGGAAAAGTTGTTTTTAGGGGTCCGTAGCCAAATGGCAAAAAACGGAACCCTTATTGATTCGTCATGTCTGTCTGTCTGTCCGTCCGTATGTCACAGCTACTTTTCTCAGAAACTATAAGAACTATGCTGTTGAAACTTGGTAAGTATATGTATTCTGTGAACCGCATTAAGATTTTCACACAAAAATAGAAAAAAACACCGGCCAAATGCGAGTCGGACTCGCGCACGGAGGGTTCCGTACCATTACGATTTATAACGTATTAAAAAAAACTAGGTACTTACTAGATCTCGTTCAAACCAATTTTCGGTGGAAGTTTAGATGGTAATGTAAATCATATATTTTTTTAGTTTTATCATTCTTTTATTTTAGAAGTTACAGGGGGGGGTACACATTTTACCACTTTGGAAGTGTCTCTCGCGCAAACTATTCAGTTTAAAAAAAAGTTTTTTAAAAACCTCAATATCATTTTTGAATACCTATCCATAGATACCCCACACGTAGGTATGGGTTCGATGAAAAAAATAAAATTTTGTTTTAGTTCTAAGTTCTAAAATCTTAATACGATTCTCAGAATACATCTACCAAGTTTCAACAGCATAGTTCTTATAGTTTCGGAAAAAAGTGGCAGTGACATACGGACGGACAGACAAACATGACGAATCTATAAGGGTTTCGTTTTTTGCCATTTGGCTACGGAACCCTAAAAAACAGAAAATTTTGGGAGTTCCCCATACTTAGAACGGAAATTATATTTTTTTTTTTTTACATCAAACTCATACCTGTGGGTATCTATGAATAGGTCTTCAAAAATGATATTGAGGTTTCGGCTATAATTTTTATCTAAACTGAATAGTTTGCGCCTGAGAATCTTCCAAAGTGGTAAAATGTGTCCCCCCCCCCCCCCCCTGTAACTTCTGAAATAAGAGAATAATAAAACTAAAACAAATATATGATGTACATAACCATGTAAACTTCTAACGAAAATTGGTTCGAACCAGATCTAGTCGGTAGATTATTTTAATACGTCATAAATCGTAATGGTACGGAACCCTCCGTGCGCGAGTCCGACTCTCACTTGGCCGTTTTTTTTTATAGTTCCAAAAGACGTTTAAATGCGAAAAACATGGATTAAAGCTATTTATTTGTTTAGTGCCATAATAAAAATAAATAGCTTTTATCAACTTTTTTCGCATTTACTCGTCTTTTGGAACTATAAAAAACAACTTTTCCGGCGAATTGGTAGTTGTATTTTTACATTTAGGCACAACACATGATTTCCTAGTATCTGCGCGCAACTGCGAGCGGACTGAGTGAGCCAGACTGAGCGCGTTGTTCTATGACGTCACACCGTAACCGGCGGCCCGCGTCGTTCGGTTACAACGAAGTATCGAAGTAATTCTTTCACCAGTATTTTTTATTTTTGACAGAGAATATGGAGTGCTAATAATCAAAATTCGTTAACATTCTTCATTGTCGACCGATTTTAATGATTGCTTATTTGTTTGGTAGTTCATACTTCAGAGGTGGTCCCGTTCAAATTTGATCGAAAGCGATTGAGCAGTTTTGAAAATATCAACAAAAATCTAAACATTGTTTACATCAATGATTTTATTGTTTACTCCAAAACATCGCTGTCTTTTTGGAGCAGTGTGTTTAGTTGGCTAAGAAGTACTTCTAAACAAAACTTTCCACTAAAAATTACAAAATAAAATTACTTTTAACAAAAAAGTTAAACCACCTTCAAAAAATAATAAAATAATTTTGTCTAAAACAGTTTGGGAAGTTGGTTGCGAAAACAAAAGACCCACTCAAATTAAACTTTTTTGTTAAAAGTAATTTTATGAAGGCAGTCTAACTATTTTGTTAAAAGTAATTTTCTAACATTTTAAACCAAGACAATTAACAGTAATTTTTCACTATGCCACTAAGGCAACCTCTGACCAGTTTTTCACTAAGCCTGATTATTTAAATAAATCCTACACCAGTCATCTACCTGAACTCTAATTCATATCTACACTCACGCATTTATCCCACAGGGGTAGGCAGAAACTATAGACCTACAGATGCTACAACTCTTGCATATCTTTCTCTTCTTCCACATTCATCTATCTTTTCATACACATGGGCCAATTGCAAGTACTACGCACCTGACGTGTTTGGTCACCTACCAGCAAATGTATGGCAATGATAATTTATTTACGAACCATAATTTATACACTGATAGGTAAGTATTGACCGGCACTCTGAACAGAGTGCATGTACAGTTTGTTCGAAATAAGTAAGCCAATCGGAAGTTAGCTGTTCCGAACTACTGCGGTGATAATTAATCGTTTAATTAAGTGTTAATACATAAATATCAAAATTAGTAAATACCTAAAATAATTAGAAATGTGAAACATATACAATTCTAATTTATCTTTACACCGACTCATTCTATTAAAATTTACCACTTCTAAACCACCACTTGCAGACAACTTCCGATTGGCTTACTTATTTCGAACAGATCATTTAAAGTATTACAGTAATGCACTACCACAAAACATTTCTTCTTGGGAACTTGGCAAACCTTTCTTATTAAAATTGCAGTTTAGTGGAACCCAAGTAGGAACCAGGCATTGCTTTGGTACAACATACGTTAGTGTACCACTCGAAAAAAAACTTTACAACTACTTACTTTTACCTGCCATTGACGGAAAGTAAATGCCGGTGGTACTGACAGTAGGTCTCAGTCATTCATGAGAAAATCGCGATTTGAGAGCACCAGATACTTAAGATAGAGTGGAAATTAATCCTCTATCCTTAAAAAATTGCTAAGTATGTGACGCGTAAGCAAGTGAAATCAGAACTCACAAAACAAATATCTTTGCAATACTTTCACTATTGCAAACGAGACATAAAACATGAAACATAAAATTCAGTCATATTTACCTCGCACTGGAATTTATAACAGAACTTCTTACAACAAAAAAATTAATGAAGTAAGAAACTACAATTGGTATGTATCAATCTGGCAATTTTTAAATCGTCAATCGTCATTCATCACAACACAGACTTCCATGAACACTCACTCCTGTCACTCCTCTCCTCCAGAGTAGGGATGTTCGATCCGATCCCTCATCCCATACTTGTGTAAATCGATATAAAAGAATACGATTCACAACATTTTTGGATCGATTCAAAGGCATTCGATTCATTTGTCAGTCGATACATGTAAAATGAGAATCGGACGGATCGAAACAATTTGTATTAAATTCTAAAAAGATAAACAAATTTTAACCTACGTAAATGAAAGCCGCAGTCGCTATTATCCAGAGCGGTTATCAAAATTATTATTTTTATTGCCATTCAAAGATTAGTCAATGTAAAAAAAAAATCGAAATAATACTAGTTTTACGGAGATTATCTAGTTATACTCAAATTATTTAATTCCCGAAATTTCGGATCCTTAACAGGTCACTGTTTAGATACCAGTATAAAAAAATTTTTTGTTTCTGTACTAAAATGAACTATGATCCCATAAAAGACTAGTTTAATTTTTTAAAATACTTGTATTATAATAAAATACTGATTTACTTAAGGCTAAAGCGTCAGGCTTGTGCGCGCCATTCAATTTTTTCTTGTTTATTGGTAAAATTTTATACTATTTTACATTCTAGGTACATGGCAGCAAAAATTGCGACATTAAAAATAACTTATTCACAATTGAGTATTCAAACTTTTGCTTAAAAAAGTTATCGTAGGAGATTTAGGTGTAAATTGTCAATTTTCGCCGTACCCACTATGTAAATACACCGAAATCTAAGAAAAATTGCGAAAATATAAGAAAAAAATCGATTTCGCGCTAACCCCACAAGGCACAGGCAAGGCACAGGTTCGGCCGCATATGGAATACTGCGCTCACCTTTGGGCTGGGGCACCCCAATACCTTCTCCTGCCTTTTGATTGTTTGCAGCGTAGAGCAGCGCGGATCGTCGGCGAACCCGAGATTTCTGGTCGACTAGATCCTTTGGCCTTGCGGAGAGACATTGCGTCTCTTTGCGTCTTTTACCGGATCTATTATGGGGAGTGCTCTGAGGAATTGTTCGAGCAAATACCAGCCGCTGAATTTCATCATCGCACCACACGCCATAAAAGCAAGTTCCATCGTCACCACCTCGATGGTTGGCAATCCACCACAGTCCGGTTTACACGAAGCTTCCTACCGAGAACATGTAAACTATGGAATAACCTCCCTGCGGCAGTATTCCCGAACCAGTACGACATGGGGGCCTTCAAGAAAAGAGCATACACACATTTAAAAGGCCGGCAACGCATTGGTGACAGCTACAATGTCGCTGATGTCCATGGGCGGCGGTAGTCACTTACCATCGGTGGCCCGCATGTTCGTTTGCCCCCTCTGTTATAAAAAAAAAACCCCGCTTTAGCATAAATTATATTATACTATAGGTAGTCTTGGTTTAAGCCGCAAACAAACTCTGGTTACGGTCGCGGCAGACAGCCGCGACTGATGTGTGCTCAGTCTTTGGTACACACGGCTACAGGCCAAGCTGTACAAAGCCAGTTTAAGTTAATCTCGCATTGTATAGGCTTTCCAAACGATAAGAGGCTAGCTTAAACTGGTTTTATATAGCTTGATATTTCCCCCTTTGAAATCCCCTACGTCCCTAATTCCCCCCAAAATATCACTATATTTAAGCAAAATTTTTCATATTCAATCGACAATAAGTTATTGTTGATGTCGTAATTTCTAGAAATAAAGAAAAACTAATTATTTCCTGCAAAACAAGATGAGACTTAAATTAACTATTACAAAACTTAAAACAAAAAAAGAAAAAATATTTAAACACGATTAAAAAAAAAAAAAATATGTGCATATCCCATCCCATCCGCCGCAAGGAAAAAGGGTGGCGCTCAGCTTTATGCTGTTCTGCGTTACCAAAAGCTGGCAACACAGCGCAGCGCTGATTTTCAATGCCAACCTAATAAAAATATATGAGTGACGTCACTCTTTGTGACGTCTGACGCCTCCCGATTATGGAGTGTAGAAAGAAAGGAGGACCATATTTTATGGGGGATTAGTCGAAAAAGTGTCCACTTGTATACAGCAAATTATGGTTCGAAAACTCACCGAACTAGCGCTAGTGTAGCAAGTGGAAATGATATGAATGTAGCAGCAGAGTGAAGTGTGCTGAGTTGAAAAATTGATTTTTATGCATTTTCGTTGATACATTTTTGTTATTTTAATGATTTTATTGTTATTAATACAAAAAGAACAAATATAGACGCAATGGGAAAACTTTGTTCAGTGAAAAGTTGTCCAAGTGGACGAAAATTGAAAAGTAAAGGAATTGATACATCTCAACCTAGATCTTTTTTTCGACCAATAGTATGTATAATCAATTTTTATTAACTATTTAAATTTTCTTTCCTTTTTTAATTTAGTAACCTACTCTAATAATTTGTGGCGCTCTTTTTAAAATTCTTCCACTTACTACTACAGCGCCACCTTAATTTGTTCCCTTTCAATGGACACTTTTTAATACACTGAGATGGTCCTCCTTTCTTTCTACACTCCATACTCCCGATGCGCAGTGACACACTGAGTTTGTACAAAATAAATCAATTTAAACAAATAAAAAGACAAAATGTGTGTGCAATAAATTGATAAACTAATAAGATTATGATACTTACATTTAAATATTTATTGTTATTAACACATTCTACTGTTATGTACAGTCGCCGGAAGGTCAAGGTACCTATACACAAAACTGTCAAACTCCAAATGATTTAAAAACCTTAAATTGTTGAAGATAAAGTTCAAAATCAACTGAGAAAAATTGTCATTTTGTGGTAACTTGATGTGCTGGCCACTGTACCTAGATTTTCTTATACATACATACATACATATTGTCACGCCTGTCTCCCATGGGGGTAGACAGAGACTAGATATCCACTTACTTGCGATCCTGGCACACTACTTTCGCTTCATCTACATTCATTAATCTCTCCATGCATGACCGTCGGTTTAGGGTGCTCGGAACCTGGCCTTTTTTAAGAACATCTGAAATTTGGTTGCGGTACGTTCGCCGAGGTCGTCCCCTTTCAACTCGTCCATCCATACTCACTATATATACTTGTTTCGTCAATCTCCGTTCATCTATTCTCTCTACATGACTAAACCATCTTTACATACCTTTCTCAATCCTTGTTACTACATCTTCTTTCACTCCACAACGCTCCCTTATCACACTCTTTCTCACTCTATCTTTCAGCGTAACACCACACATACTTCTCAAAGTTCTCATCTCTACAGCATTTATTCTGCTTTCATGTTTCTTCTGCCATACCCAACCTTTACTACCATACATTAGTGTCGGTGCCAACACTCCCCCAATCACAGTCAGTCGTGCGTTTTCGGACACTTTCCGACAGAGATGTACAAAATGGTTTTAAAAAAGCATTTAAATACAATGTGCAAAATACTTTTCAAATTTACTATTTCCAATGCAAAATACCAAATAGTTTTGCGTTTTGTATTTCAAATGCTAAATGCAAAATAGGTATTTTCAAAATACTTTTTCAAAATAAAATACCTTTTGACCAAATCTCTGATATTTTCATTTATTTTAGGTATTTATTATGAGAAATAGAGACAATGCCGAGCCGAACTTAAGCGTCTAATTACATGGCACCATAAGCATGACATTTTGGTCATATTTATCTAATTCACACTTATCATTACAGGTTTCTACCTAATGCAATAGTGTAATACCTAAATTTCTTGTTAACCTCTAAGTTTTATAACACATATACCCTAAGGCGAATCAGTGAATAATTTATCATATTCTTTAAGTAAGGATTTGGTAATGTGGCAACATTGACTCCATCTTTGTGGTTGTTTACAAAGGTTACTCTATTTAGAAAGAGAGGGTCTGACCACAGTAAGCGAGATAGCGATACATAATTTATGTTTCATGTAGTTTGAAGTGTGGTCTCCACCTTTATCTATACCTTCATGATCACGCTGTCAGACGCGTCGCGTCCCATAGTATGTTTCAGGCTTTAGCCTCATTACTACTATCGGAAGAGGAAACATGTCAGGTCATTGTGTCCACAGCTCAGACTAATAAGTCCACAGGTTTTTCTGTCTATGGTGTTCACAGATAAATTAATACGTTTTCATGCCCAACCCGCTGAACTAATATTGAGAAATAGGTTGGACCTTGGAAACGTACGCACGGCTACACATCAAGCTATGAAAACCACTTTACGCTGGCCTCTTATCGTATGTGAAGCCTGTACAATGTGACATCAGCTTAAACTGGATTTGTATAGGTTGACCTGTAGCCGTGTGTACATGATCGTGTAGTTCTAAAATTCTACATCCAAAGTATTTAATTATGATTATAAATTTATATGTCATTTTTAAATGTTCCCTTGCTAATAAGCAAGGGATTGTTATTGCATTTTAATATTTTATTCACTTACGTACATACATGTTTTGTGAGTATTATGTCGTAGGCTAGTTTACGGCTAAACGTTCAGCCTTTTAACCAACTTATTTTAACAAAATCTTCGTAACAATAACGATTGAGTGTTAAAACTTTTGCTTAAAAATCGTTATCGTCATCGTCATCGTCGTTAAGATTTTGGTGTAAAATACTGGATTCGGCCAAAAATGACAATTTAAACCTAAATCTTCAACGATAACGATTTTTAGGCAAAATTTTCATTACTTAATCGTGAATAAGTTATTGTTGATGTCGCAATTTCTACTGCCATGTACGCACGGCTACACATCAAGCTATACAAAACCAGTTTAGGCTGGCCTCATATTGTATTGGAAGCATATACAATTCGAGATCAGCTTAAACTGGATTTATATAGGTTGACCTGTAGCCGTGTGTACATAGAATGTGTTATTCGGCTATAACTTATAGCCGAATAATTTGCGAAAAACCAAGAAAACATGAATTTCGCGCCCAACCCCGACGCTTAAGCCTTAACCTCCAATGTCTTCACATCCTTTTATTGCTTCAAGCAACTGCTCGATTTTTTATTGCCACAATGAACTGAATTTGAAATTGAACTTTCATGTTGTTTACAAATCTCAACAGACCCATAGAGAGAAGATACCATCATAACATCACATTATAGGGATTCTTCACAAATAAATGTTATTATTGTATCCATTACCATTATCATTGTTATATTCATCATTGTTATAGTTAATCATTGTTATATAAACTCATTATAAATCTGCTTATTAAAGCGACACTTGTACTTTCCTATTACCTTAATGCATGCCGTGGCAGCCTATAATTGAGGCTACACCTACGAATAAATAATACTCAGGAAGCGTAACTCGGAACAAATTCCGCTCAAAAAGTGGACCTACTTCAAACCAAATGACGACGATTCAAAATTCGAATCACTTGCGATGTTTCAAATAGACATGCTTGGTAATTGGTTTAATTAAATTCAGAGAGAAAACAGGGATTGGTTCGCGCGTGTGCTGTAATGTCTGTTGTGACATCAGAGTCAAAATGGCGTGGACGATATTATGCAATAAGTAGACCGGACCAAGTCAATAATAAAACAATATTATAATTATATTAAATATTTTTTACTCTTGTTATTTTTTAAAATTATACTATATTAATACAGGGTGGAAGGGACATCGACGCACAACCGCTTACCATGAATTCAGTACATGATTCTGGACCCCCCCGCATAGATATTTTTCGTCGGTTACTAAAAAGGCTTAGATTGGGTACTTTTTCGTTTTGTTGTATGGTGCTAAAACGAACAAAGCCGATGGTTTGCCAACAAGAATTGCGACTTCATCTATTGTTAGAACGTTGAAATAGTGTAAGTGTATTCAATTGGGTCGTTTGTTTGCTCTGATCATAACCTTGGCAATAGGTCACCAGGTTCCTTTAAGGTTTCTGTTGACCTGGTACTTCAGTTGTATGTGGATATTTGTACAAACTGGTACTGCAGTTTTGTGTAACATGGTATATCCTTTTAATGATTAGTAAAAATATTTTTCATCAAAATACATGGAGCATACTCTGCTAGTTTTCACAGGCATCCAGTCATACTCTCGTCTTTCTAATTGAACTGCAGCTATCCACCTATTTTTTTCTAGATGAAATATTGAAAACTAAATCGATAACATTTTGATATTTTTATACTTTTCAATTTACTTTTCAATATTTCATCTAGAAAAAAATCTTTCTAAATTAGGTGAAAAATTGACTGACTTCATTTTGCATAATATTGACCATCTCGTTTTGATAACGTATCTGAACAACTTTGAATATAATTATAATTAAGCTACTACTTACAAGTGAAAAGTGATCTCTGGACAGCTTAATCTTGTATGTCTCCTGCACCACTTCACAACACATGATGGCATGATGATTTACAATGATATTAAGCTAAAACGTTTGACTTATGCTCGCTTGCAAGGAAAATGTCCGACTGATGGCGCCCTGGACACAATTTTGAAGCCCCGCCTACTTGGACACAACTTTTGTTGGGTCATTTTCTTAACGCAGTTACATTTCCTGAGTATTATTTATTCGTAGGGCTACACCACATAATCGCGTATATGTATTGTATCTTTTGTATGAACCATTGGTGTATGCTTTGTTGGTTGTCCTTAAATAAATAAAATAAAATTATCATTCTTTATTCTCCGAAGGGTGGCAGAGATGTCCTTATGATGTACCCACATTTCGCCGGTATGTTTTCGTCCCCTGTAATAGTGGGGGGAGGGGGGCTGAGATGTTACTGAGGATAGAAACCAGGACCTCTGAGCAGTCGTGCTTAGGACCACTAGACTGCTGACGTAGAGAGAAGATTATTATTATCACTAATAGAAAGCAAATGTCAGTAGAGCCGCCGAGAGGGGTCACCTTAGTAAAACATTTATACCACCTTATTTATTAGTGAGGTACTTCATAAAATCGCTATCGTAGGCGATTAAGGTGTAAATTATTGTATTTTTCACCGAATCCACTATTTCACACAAAAATCTTCAACAATAACGATTTTTAAGCAAATGTTAATATCGTTAATCGTGGATTAGTTACTGTTGATGTCGCAATTATTACTGCCATTTACCTAGAATTTTCACAAAGATATGAAGTTTCTCAAAGAACTACTCAAAGAAAAACTACTCAAAGAAAAATTCGTTCTCAGGCAGGGTTTGAACCTGCGTCTTTATGATTAAGTACACCAGATGCTTTACGCACCAACCAAAGACTGCACCAACTATGCTACCGACGAGACCACTGCCTATGATGTCGAATTTCTCTTCAATCAACATTTTACTTGATTTTACGTCTTCAGGCGACGTCAGCACCATCTATTGAAGACTCAGATTGAAGACATTACTATGTCTTTCAACCAACACGACTGCCTTTACAGGTATAAATGTCAAACGATGTTGCCTTACCGTATTATGCTTATTTTTTATTATTTTATATTATAGCATTAAATATTGCGAAAAGTCCACAAAGATATGAATTTTCTAATTAAAGAAAAATTTTAGACCTCACTAGAATGTGTTTATAGCCTTTATAGCAGAATAATTAGCGAAAAACAAAGAAAAAATTGAATTTTGCGCCCAAGCTTGCGCTTTAGACTTAATAAAATCCACCATTCGTTTTTTTTCGCAAAAATTACACCTCTCTACTGCTGGACTCGCATCCATCGTAGGTATGTTGGCAGCATTGCAGTCAATTCAGGCCAGACACTGGAGCCACATAATAAGAATCTACGCCATCTTGTATTTCGATAAACGTCACCTTTTCCTTTGGTGAGCAAGGTGTGTTCACGTGAGGTTGTGTGTTCCCTCTCAAATAGGTCACACAATCCTCAGAATTTCGTGAAATATTCTTGTAAAATAAAAAAAAAAACAAAAAAATATATAAAATCCAAAAAAATAGTAAAATAATAAAATATTAACGGGAATCACTTGATTTTAAGTTAGTGTACGTAAGCGTGCAACGTGGTCTGAGGAATGCGATAGTCATTATAAAGAGAAAGTGAAGTTGGTCTTTGCCTACGTTTAAGTTAATAAATGAATACGTGAAACGCTGCAGTGAAATATTCAAAATGAATCCTGGTCCACCTAATTACCCTATGGCATCTTTGTATGTCGGGGATTTACACTCCGATATTACTGAAGCCATGTTGTTTGAAAAATTTTCAACCGCTGGTCCGGTTCTTTCTATACGCGTTTGTCGCGATATGATAACTCGTAGATCCCTAGGCTATGCTTATGTAAATTTTCAGCAGCCTGCCGATGGTGAGTACAATATTAAAATTATGGTATATTTCATTGTGTAAGTTCGTATTATTTAGTCAAGGACACATTATCTGAGATTACAACATTTGTTTCCAAAATTTTTCTTTCAGTTCATTACCTAATTTTCGGTGTTATTTTGATCAATTTCAAATATATATATAGCTGCTTTAATTTATAGCTTGATGTACTAGCATACTTGCCTAGCTCTCATTATCATCATGATCAAACAGACATTGGGTTACTGTGTGTGTGTGTACTAGGTACATGACAGTTGTGTACAAGTTTTTGTTGATTTTTTTTCAAATATGAGTTTAATCCAACCCTGCAGTGTCTTACTATTTTCTGGCATAAGGTGATTACCCACCTATTGAAATTCATTTACATTCACAGTCTTTCAAAAGCCGAAGGGCCATCCCAGCTTCACCGTAGCATATTGTGACATGGTTGATCAATTTAAATATTTTTTTAACTTTCACCAAAAGATCCTGTGATGATCAAATGAATATCTCAAATTTAAAAGTATTGTCTCTTTGATTTTAAAATGTGTATGTTATATTTAAAGATAAAAATTTAGATTGATGATTGACATGAAATAAAATATTAATAAGCCTTTTGAGGGGTAACTTATGTTAACAAAAACATATGATTTGATGCCAATGAATTTTAAAAGACACCATTTATTTCTTACTAACTAATAACAGCTTATGATTATAATCCACCTGTCTCTTAATGCACAAGTCAGATGTGGCTGACATTTGAATGCATTGCTGGATGTGTGGCATTAATTTTATTGTTGTTCGACATTAGATGATAGCTACAGTGGTGGTTTTTCCAAATCTTAAAGGGTTTTAGTTCCTTAATTATAGTGTCAATCTGTGTTGGCTACATTAACACTGTTTGATTCACTGCTCTGCATGTACCTATTAGGGACGTATGTATCTATGTAATTGGGTTTGACAGGAAACTATTTTGTTATTTAATTTAACTGTTAATTTTTAATGAATTTAATTGCCTTGTCAGTTTTATAGGCCTAAGTGCAACTGCTATGCTAGAGGTCCTGGGTCTTGACTTGACTCCCAGGTCAAGCAGTATAATTGGGTTTTTCTGTGAAATTCTCAGTAGGAGCTCAGGGCTTACATTGTCTGGCAATCCTGCTATTATATGAGATATTGTACATAATAGCAATCTGTCGGTCAGTAGCCCGATTCACGTAATTAAAACCATAGCGATGTTGCAGCGACTTATTTGTTGAATCAGTTTTCCAGTGTTATGCAAATACTGTCAAGCCAACATTTTACAATGATTCTCGGGCAATGAACATGTGTGAACACTGTTCAATGATTTTTCTATACAACAACTTCTAAATCGGTCCGATCGACTGATGTGAATAGGAAAACTGTTTCAACGAATAAGTCGCTGCAACATTGTTACGGGTTTAATTACGTGAATCGGGCTACTGGGTTGGCAATATGTGACACTGAACTTTGAGCATGCCGTTTTAGTTTGTGTTCCATTCTGAACCAATTTGTGCGAATGGGGGTAATCTTGGTCAATGTGAGTGCCATGATCCAGATCAATCTGTGTTAAACCAATTGTTTTGGTGTGCCTGAACACCACACTACTTTGTCCATTATGTGAACCACTATTGACAGAAGAACATAGCTGTTCCAGATTATGTAAAAGTTAACTTTGAAATGCATAACAAAATAAATATATTCTTATGTTATTCTTATTTTAATTATGACTGTTTGCAGAAATTCTCTCCCTCTCTCTAAAGAAAAGATAATTGTTATGTATTAAATTTTGTTATATTCTATTGTATCTAGTGATGGAATGGAATGTATTCACTGCAATAATTTTATACAATGATTTTAAATCAGTATCAGAAAATGGCATCCACTGTAATATCAATAAAATATAAATCAAACAATCTTGTTGAAGGGAAATGAATATTATTCAAAAATTAATACAATCAGACAAATATTATACATATTTATTTATTATTGGTCATTGTTGCATTATTTTCGATTCAACAACCAAACAATTGATAATTAATACTATATATACAATAATCAAAGTGTCAATTTATCAGATTGATAATTGCATTGTTATGTTCCTGCAATCACTAGTTCCATCCGTCAAAAAGTTGTTTACCTGGTGGACAAGTTAAAGAAGTGATCTTTATTTGGTCACGCTTTACATCATTGCAGTGCCCAATATTACATGAAAATTTATTACCATTGACATAATAAGAAAATAAATTTGGTTTTGAAATGATACTATGTATTATATAATGGATCTATGGTTATCTGAATAGAAATCTATCTATTAAATTTTTCCTTACTATATTATATACTAGCTTTCCGCCCGCGGCTTTGCCCGCGTGGACTATACCTTTGTTTTCATTTTACAGGATAATATATAGCCTATGTCAGTCAATAATAATATACCTTTCTATTGGTTAAAGAGTTTTCAAAATTGTTTCAGTAGATCCAGAAACACCCTCCTCCCCCCAAATCATAAAGAGGTAAAATTTCAGGAATTTCATAAAAGGAAACTTGTCCTTGTTGATTTTTCTACCAAATTTCATCAAAATTGATTTAGGGGTAAGGCTTGAAAGCGTGACTTTGTTTCGTTCCCACATAGGGCGAAATTTCAAAAACGTTAGAACAAACATTTATTTTGTATCAAGTGCCTTTATGCCAAGTTTCATGGTATTATCTTCAGCAATGAACGGAATGACGGAACCCTTATAGATTCGTCATGTCTGTCTGTCCATCTGTCTGGAAAAAACTTTTATAATATAAAAAAAATATTCATAAACATAAACCATATGCTTAAACCGTGAATCATTATTTTATTATTACGGAATCGTCCGTGCTCGAGTTCGACTCGCTCTTGGCCGGTTTGTTGCGATAAAAGGTAGCCTATGTCCTTCCTCAAACTTTAGTCTGAATTTGGAATGGAACAGAATGAAAATTTGGTACGCAGAATGTGACTTATGGTGTTGAAAATTCTTTAAGCAATAGAAAGCTACATTATTCCTGAGTTACATAATTTCCCATAAAATAAAAAGTGGCGTATAGTCCACGTGGGCGGAGTCGCGGGTTGAAAGCTAGTATAATATAAGAAAATATATTTTAAAATTGGCAATTATGTAAAGCAACTAAAAAGTCAAAAACTTTTTTTGTTAGTGAAAATTAAATAACTGATATTTATAAATTACACATATTAAAATTTTTTTTTTTCAGCTGAAAGAGCTTTGGACACTATGAATTTTGATATGATCAAAGGAAGACCTATTAGAATCATGTGGTCCCAACGAGATCCTTCTCTACGCAAATCTGGCGTGGGGAATGTTTTTATTAAAAATCTTGACAAAACCATTGACAACAAGGCAATGTATGACACTTTTTCTGCATTTGGAAATATTTTAAGCTGCAAAGTCGCTCAAGATGAAACTGGAGCTTCTAAAGGATATGGATTCGTCCATTTTGAAACTGAAGAAGCTGCTAATAAATCCATTGAAAAAGTAAATGGAATGCTTTTGAATGGGAAAAAGGTCTATGTGGGTAGATTTATTCCACGCAAAGAACGTGAAAAGGAACTCGGTGAGAAGGCTAAGTTGTTCACAAATGTATATGTCAAGAATTTTGGAGAAGATTTTAGTGATGAAATGCTGAAAGATATGTTTGAAAAATATGGCCGTATTACTAGCCATAAAGTAATGTATAAAGATGATGGAACCTCCAGAGGCTTTGGATTTGTTGCATTTGAAGATCCAGATGCAGCAGAGAGAGCTTGCATTGAATTAAATGGTAAAGAGCTTGTAGAGGGAAAACCTCTATATGTAGGACGTGCTCAAAAGAAAGCTGAGCGTCAAAAGGAGTTAAAACGTAAATTTGAACAGTTGAAGTCTGAGCGCTTAACACGTTATCAAGGTGTTAATTTGTATGTTAAAAATTTAGATGACACTATTGATGATGAACGTCTTCGTAAAGAATTTGCACCCTTCGGAACAATCACATCAGCAAAGGTGAGTAATTTTGCTGTGTACCAGGTTTATTGTTTTTTCGCAAATAATTCGGCTACAACATATTCTAGCTATGGTGGCCAGCACATCAAGTTAAATTAAGAATTTAAAATTTTCTCAATTTATTTTGAACTTAATCATCAACGTTTTAAGGTTTAAAATCATTTGGAGAAATTTGACAGTTTTGTTTAACCTGACTTGCTGAAGACTGTAACATGGCAGTAGAAATTCCGACATCAACAATACTAATTCACTATTAGATTCACTACATAAGTTATTATGTAGTGTAGTAATAATTGTTGACATAACATGATGTTATGTAACATAACATCATGTTATGTCAACAATTATTAATTATTTAAAATTAACGATGATACGAGTAAAACTGCCTTCAAAATACAATGTCATGTCTAAAACAGTTTTGGATGTCTGTGGCGTAAACAAAAAAATCCACTCAAATTTAAACCACCGGCTTCCGAAACTGTTTTAGATTTAATATTATAATTTTTTAAATTGTTTGAATGTGGTTTTACTACATTGTTAAAAGAATTTGAATTCTAAATTGTTGAATTTACTAGTCGGTAAAAATTTTTCTAAAAATTTTATCTATGCTAATATTATAAAGAGATACAGTTTGTGAGGTCATAGTGTAATAAATCAACGATGAGGTGCGGTGCGGGACAGAGCAGCGTCCCCCCGACCACGGAAGAGATAAATAAGGTTGTAATGGCCATGTGGGCGGGGCTGGCGCGCCACAGTTATGATCAGACAATCATAACTTGACAGATTCATGCATTCGCCGCGTTTAGTGTGCTTTTAGGACTACTTCAGAGAACAGAGCTCTGCTTTAAAATGCCGTGTTGTATTCTTACGTGATAGATAAAAAGTCAGACCTCAAGTATATAGCGAGGAGGTATATCTTTCCATCTGTAAGTCAAAAATAGCATTTATTTACAAAATTATTGATAAAAACATAAAAATATACTGATCACTATGAAATTCCAAACATCAATCATATTTTTGCAACAAGTTACAAATAAATACATTGCCCGATGTGTTCTCGCTTAATCATCGCGATGACCTAGTCAGCTTGCAATGTACTGCATGCATTGCGTCCTCTACACTTCAACCATGGCCGTTTTTCGTCGTTTGCCGGGCTTGGCAGTGAGTGATGCACGGCGTGCGTTTCTATCGTTATCGAGGTGACCGTGTTGTTAAATAAAAGCATCGATAGAATTCTTCTCAACTATATTTATGTTTGACAAAGATCATTTTTGAAATATTATATATATTTAATTGTTAAGAGTATATTTTTAGTTAGTTTTTTTTTATATTATATGAATCATTGAATGAATGAAGATGAAGCGGCATGTAAGACCATTTTATTTTACTTAGATTTTAATACTGAATAGATACCTAGTCTAGTCAAATCTAAGTCAAATACTAAACCTACCTATCTGTTATATTTTTTTATATATTTGATTCTAATCGATATATGCAATGAATTATAATAATGTTCTGCTTTAATTTTATTATGTTAGGTTAGGGTTATTTTGGGGACACCCAATTGCTAATGATTACGTATTGTTCCAATGACAGTAATTCTTTTAAATTAATTAATATAAAATAAAAATAGTTCTTGATTTGTGTGTCCCCCTTTTCCCAATTCAATATAAAATTACATATCAGACTGAGAATTTATCGATAAAAAATGAATTTCTTGCGTGTTTTTGTCTAATGCCTACGAGAGCTTGGTGCTAGTGTGTGAACAAATTGCTGCCCTCAGATTTATGCGTGTGTGATTTGATTTTGTGCGAAAATCTTGTAAAGATAATATTGCGTATGTTTGAGAATTGAAATAGTGGGAGTAAAGCGGCGACACACACATGTCCTAGTACAACATAGCAGCGAGGGCCTTTCCAACCTTATTTATCTCTTCCGTGCCCCCGACCCTAATTTGCAGCCATCCAGTCCACCCGACATGTACTGCCGTCGGTACTGAGTTCCAACTGTGGTAATCGCACTATCGCTAGTTATTATTTATGCCTTAATTTGACTACATTTTATTTTGTACTAGCTTTCCGCCCATGGCTTCGCCCGCGTGGTTTCTCGGCTTTTCTGCATATAAAGAGAATATTGGAACGAAGTTCCTTAATAGCCTTTCTCGATAAATCTAACACTGACACGATTTTTTCAAATCACACCAGTAGTTCCTGAGATTAGCTCGTTCAAACAAATTAACAAACCCTTCAGCTTTATAATATAAAAATATAATATATATAGTAGAGATTTTATATTTTTATTTTTATACAACGGTAATTTTTGGTTACCTTAAAGCCGAAACATTTTTAATTTTATTTGAAAAGTAAGATAAAAATACAAAAAAAATGATTTTAACTCACGCGGTGAAGAGCTTAAATGTTAGTCCTAATTTACCAATTTACCTAATCTGCGTGGGTGGGTCCGAAGAGCTAAGGGCGGCGGGCGGCACAAGCCAGTGATTGACCTCCCATTTCATTCCTTGCGCCTATTTTTTTAATGTAAAAATATATGTAACATGTTATAAACCATTGCAATCGATTATGTTACTGTTACTAAACAAACTACTTTCGGCTTTCTAGTAAACAAAAACTAATCTATATATATAAAAGGCAATGTCCCGACTGACATATCATCGCCCAGCCGAAACCACTAATGATAGAAGTTTGAAATTTTGTGAGGATATTGCGTTTATACTCTAAGCGTCATTTAAGAAATGATTTTTTGTAATTCATCCCCTAAAGGGGTGAAATTGGGGTTTAAAGTTTGTATGAAACTCGGTCATTTCTTATTTAAAATGAATGAAATTTGGTATTTAGCCTCTAAATATAAAATGATAAAACATGTCTTTAAATGTTTTTTAAATTTCATCCCTTGAATGGGTAAAAAGGGGGGTTAAAGTTTGTATGGAAAATAAATTGTTTATTATCGAAATTACTTGAAATTCAATATTTATGCTGTTCAATATAATTAAAGGAACACGTATTTCAGGATTTTTTGAATTTCATCCGTTAAAGGGGTAAAAAGGGGTTTTAAAGTTTATATGGAAAATATTTTTTTATTATTTAAATTACTTGAAATTTAATATTTATACTCTGCAATACAATTAAAGAAGTACGTATTTTTGTATTTTTTGAATTTCAACTCTTAAATGGGTAAAAAGGGGTTTTAAATTTTTTATGGAAAAAAAAAATTATACTATCAAAATTACTTGAACCTTAATATCTATGCTCTTCAATATAATTAAGGAATCACGTATTTGAGGACTTTTTGAATTTCATCCCTAAAAGGGTTAAAAAGGGGTGTTAAAGTTTGTACGAAAATAAATTATTTATTATGATAATTACTTGAGAGTAAGTATTTAAACTCTTCATTATAATTAAAGAAATACGTATTTTAAAATAAATTGTTTATTATCGTGCTTGACTTATGCATTTAAGCTGTACAATACAATTCAAGCAACAAAATTTCAATTTCAATGTCCCTTCGCCGCGTGAAAATAGTTACCACGCCTATACAGTGCAAGTAAAGAAATCTGGCATTTGTATTAACACCTAATTTTTATTATTAGCTTTAGAACGGAATACGTTATGCATTACCGCAGGACGTGGTGTTCCGCCGCTTCCGCGGACAAGTGCCACAGGACAGCACAAAGACAATAAGTGCAAAGTGAAGTGTTACTAACATAGTATTAAGCCCTATATACAAACATTTTTTGTATATCCCTACTTCCCTGCTAATATTATAAATGCGAAAGTAACTCTGTCCGTCTGTTACGCTTTCACGCCTAAACCACTCAACACCGATTTTGATGAAATTTGGTACTGGGATAGACTAAAGCTTGAGAAAGGACATAGGCTGCCTTTTATTGCAAAAAAAGTTTTGAAGGGGTTGAAATAGGGGGTGAATGTTTGTATGGGAGTTCGTCATTTTTCAAGATAACACCATGAAACTTTATATTAAGGCACTTGATAAGAAATAAATAAATATTTGTTCTAGCGTTTTTGAAATTTCGACCTGTGTGGGGATGAAATAGGGGATGAAAGTTCGTTTAGAAGTCCAAACAAAGTCACGCTTTCAAGTTTAACCCCGGAACCGATTTTGATGAAGTTTGGAACAAAAATAGACTAGACCTTGGGAAAGGATATAAGCTACATTTTGTTGTAAAACAGGGGTTGAAATAAGAGATGAAAATTTGTATGGAAGTTTGTCATTATTGAAGATAAAAACGATGAAACTTTGAATTTAGGCACTTGATAAGAAGTAAAAATTTGTTCTAGCGTTTTTAAAATTTCAACGAGTGTGGGGATGAACTAGGGGATGAAAGTTCATATGGAAGTCCAAACAAAGTCACGCTTTGAAGCCCAACCTCGGAACCGATTTTGATGAAATTGGTACAAAAATAGATTAGACATTGGGAAAGGATATAAGCTACATTTTGTTGTAAAAAAGGGGTTGTAATAAGGGATGAAAAATAGTATGGGAGTTTGTCATTGTTGAAGATAAACGCTGAAACTTTGTGTTTAGGTACTTGATAAGAAATAAATAAATATTTGATATGGGGTTTTTAAAATTTCAAACTGTGTGGGGATAAAATAGGGGATGAAAGTCCGTTTGGATTTTGACGAAAAATAGACTAGACCTTGGGAAAGCTGCGTTTATATTTCGGTAAATAATATAGTTGGGCAAATTTTGTGGTCTACCCGAGCAAAGAAGCGGACTGAAAGATATGTAAGGATAATTTGCAATTTCCCGCCAGAATTGGAAAAACTAAACAGTCAAAATCGTGTTGTCTACGCGGGCGAAGCTGCGGGCGGAAAGCTAGTGTTGTATAATAGACCAGGGTCCGACCGGGAAGTTGGGTTTAGGGTAAAAAACGGTTTACCTCGATTTCCGGCAAAACGTTAAATTGCAAAGTTGTAGGTAGTAAAGAAATCTAGTACTTTTGAATTTACACTTTTTTTTACATAACCTCAAAATTTATGTGAAATATACAAAAAAAACAAATTTTTGTTTTTTTTAATCTTTTACTAAAATTTTTTTTTTCACGGAATTTGATGAAAAGTTACCTTTTTATGTCCCAAACACATTGTTGTTTTTCTTATTTAAAACATTTATTTTTTCACCTTATTTTGACAATATCAAAAAAGCACCCTTTATTTTCAATCGAAAATTCTCACGTCAAAGCTTTTTTAAAAAAATCGGTGGGCTTTTTGTTAATTGAAATCGGTGTAAAAAAATATACATTACTATGGTAAATGTTCTCAAATTTCAATATTATACTTTGTCCATTATGTGAACCACTTTTTGACAAATGCCTTAGAACGCCTTTTTTTTTTTTTTTTTTTTTTTTTTTTTTTTTTTTTTTTTTTTTTTTTAAAGCTTACTAGCGATGTGGGTCACACATTGCTAGTATTCTTGTTAACCCCTCGTGCTAAGCTAAATGCTTGTGTTACGAGTGGGTTCACGTCGGTAGTGCAATGGGTGGGGTTCGAACCGGCAACCATATGATCGCAAGTCCGACGCCCTAGCCATTAGGCTACCGACGCTTCCAAAGAAAGCTTCCGAAGTTACAAAATAAATATATTATCTACCTTATATTATTCAATTATCTTAATTATGACTCCTTGCAGACATTATAATACCATAAATGTCACAGTTTCCAAAAAAACACATTACATTATACCGTGTATAGTGATGCAATCGAATGTATTCGCTGCAATTATTTTAAACAATTACATAAAATCAGTATCGGTAAATGGCATCCACTCTAAAATAAAAAAATAAAAATTAAACAATCTTTTTGAAAAGAAATGGATGGAAAATGATTATTATAGTAGTTCCATCTGTCAAAAAGTGGTTTACCTGGTGGACAAGGTATAAGTAGTTTCATTGCATTTTCTGAGAACATTTACCGTAGTAATGTATATTTTTTTACACCATCAGAAATAAAAGAAGAGATTCCAATGACTTTACAATGATACTTTTAGACATCACATTATTTTATTATTTTTTAAGGCGGTTTTACTTTGTTTTTTTTTTTTTTTTACTATTTTCTAAGGCTTCCCGGGTCTTCAAGTAATATTATAAAGTTGGAGAGTTTGTTTGGTTGATCGTACTAAACTGCTGGTTGGAAATGAAAATATGTAATGTTTCTGGCTTTAGGCTATATAACACCACGCTTCGACCAATAGGGGCGGAGCATAGATGACAAATGTTGCAAACATGGAATCAAATATTCCTTTTGAGCGTTACCTTTGCGTGCGCTGCGTAAACGGTTAAAGTTATGCAAAAATTTTGTATTACAGAAATGTTCCCCTTTAAAAGTAAAAAAAAAGTCCTCGAAATCATAATTTCTATCTTTAAGGTTGACTTAATATAACCCTTTATATGGTAATCAAATCTGTTCTAAAATAATGCATTATTTCCTAAGGTGTTTTCACAAAATATGATATTAATTCTTATTCAAATAAATACGTTATTCATCACAAGTATTTCATGTTGAACAAAATTGCCTTTGAAATCGTTTGATGTCAATAAATACCCCAGGAGATACCAAAGTTTCAAAATATGTATACACATTATAACTTTACGCGGACTATAGGTGAGCGCGCTCTAAACCCGATGCCGAAATCAATACCAATACTACTAACACATAGATTCATTTGAACTTAAATCTGTTGGGACGTAAGTCCATGCAAAATGTTTTTTTGGAGACAATCCTAAGCTTTTTTCAGTGTCTAGACGATTGTCGGCATTTAGAGCCCAGACAAAGAAGTGCGGTCGGTCACTATTAGATTTTATTACACTGGTGAGGTTGTAGAGGGTAATATCTGGATCTACTGAACCAATTCTGAAAATTCTTTTAATAAAAGAATAGAATTGACTGCCTCATTAGTCTCGCGGTCCTAAGCGCGACTGCTACGCTAGGGGTCCTGGGTTCGAACTCCAGGTCGAGCAGTGTGTTATTGGATTTTTCTATGAAATTCTCAGTAGCAGCTCGGAGTCCGGATTTGTGCCCCCTTAATGGCAATAGGCTCGCCCTCTATTACATGGGCCTAAACATACCGGCGAAATGTGGGTGTACACTAGTACACCTCTGCCTCACCCTTTGGGGAAGACAGGCGTTATGGTATGTTATGTTTTCACCAATAGAAGGTTACATTATTCCCGAGTGACATTGGCTATATATATACACATCCCGTAAAATGAAAAAATACGATAGTCCACGGTGGAAAGCTAGTTAAAGATAATTTCCTATAATGGTACATTTAGCTGGACACCATTGTTCCTATACATATATTGTTTTGATTTAAGTAAATTGTCTAATTACAACGATATTATTGGCATATTTACTTGTTTCACGCCTATATTTTTTTTACATAGTTTGGTATTCTTTTTTTCATAGTTTGGTATTCTTTTTTTATTTTTATACATATCATCATCACCAGCCCACCCTCGTCCACTGCTAGCCGTAGTCCTCCCCTATTGAACAGCTACCTTCCGCAAGACGTCACTTCATCTTCATATTTATATATATTAAATAATAATTTTCAGGTTATGTTGGAGGATGGTCGCAGTAAAGGTTTCGGATTTGTGTGCTTCTCATCTCCGGAAGAGGCTACAAAAGCTGTTACAGAAATGAATGGTCGAATTGTTGGAACTAAACCATTGTATGTAGCTTTAGCTCAACGCAAAGAAGATCGAAAGGCCCATTTGACATCTCAATATATGCAAAGAATGGCCAGCATGCGAATGCAGCAAATGGGTCAAATATTCCAACCAGGTGGTGCAGGTGGATATTTCGTACCAACTATCCCCCCTGCTCAAAGATTCTATGGACCTGCACAGATGACTCAAATAAGACCATCACCCCGTTGGACCGCGCAGCCGCCAGTTAGACCCAGCACTCAAACTGCTGCCTCAGGTTACCCCAATATGCAGGCGCCTTTCCGACCAGCTCCTAGAGCTCCTACTCAAGCTGCTCTACGAACATCACTTGGAGCGAGACCAATAACAGGACAGCAGGGCGTGGCTACTGCAGGTTCGATTCGCGCACCACTTGTGACGCAGAGTGGACGCCCAGCGGGTTACAAGTATACTGCGAACATGCGCAATCCACCTGCTCCACAGCCAGCTGTTCACATTCAAGGTCAAGAACCGTTAACAGCAACCATGTTGGCTGCTGCTCCACTTCAAGAACAAAAGCAAATGCTTGGTGAACGATTGTTCCCATTAATTCAAAGAATGCATCCTGATTTAGCTGGGAAAATTACAGGAATGCTTTTGGAAATTGATAACTCTGAACTGCTCCATATGTTGGAACATGGAGAATCACTCAAAGCTAAAGTTGATGAAGCTGTTGCTGTTTTGCAAGCCCACCAGGCCAAGCAGCAAGCTACTAAGAAGGAGTAAAATTCCATGTTTATAGTGGCCCAAATAAAAGTAACTGACCAGATTTTTAAGTTTCAAGAAATTGTTCTTTATCATTTTAATGCTTTTGAAGACCTTATATTGTTAATCCCGCTCATAAAAACACATAAATAAAAATTGAAAAAAAAAACTCAAAAAAGTAGATTGCACTCCTTCCAAATAATTATATTATTAATTAATAATACTTGAGTGCAAATCTGCAAACAAAAATAAAGAAACTGTCAACATTTCTATATTTGAAAGAGTATGCTAAACTCTAGACTTTTTACATTAACTGAGAAGTATGGTTTAAGTTTTTTCATTAGCTTTTTATTTCTATCTTAGATCTCCGGAAAGGGAGTAAGTTGGCTTATGTTATTTCAATTTCATTCTTTTAAATCGGATTTACATATAAATACCATGAATTGTAAACTTGGTCTATAATGTAACTGATTCAATATTCCTTTATGATTTGTTAATAATATATTCTGTGGAATATTCACATTACATAATGGTTTTTCATTTCATTAACCTTTTGAACGCCGGGCATAAAATTCATTGTCGTGCCCTCAACGCCAAGCCATTTTTCAATGCCAAGCCATTGTTCAAATTATATCGATATATATATTTTTTTATATGTAGAACACCTGTATTAACACCATTCTTGTAAAGAAAAATAACAACACTTATGGAAAATATGTATCAAGCTTCTATTCATTTCAAAAAACAAAAAAATATATAGAAAATGTACAAATCAACGAATACTTTAAAATAATTGGAACAGAAGTTCCCAACACTACTTGGCACCTATAGGCGCCTTTGGTGTACCAATAAAGGTTTTTTGTAACAAAAATAGTGTTGGAGAGGGTTTTACCTATAACTTTTACTTTTCCTTATTTTGCATTCGCAATGCTTTAAGTTGGTATGGTTATAAAGTAAAATAAAAACCTGAAAAGACCCGAAAATGTTAAAAGTAAAGTTTTCGTTTTTTTTACTTTATTACCGAAAAGCGAATGTCGAAGTTTTAGTAGTTTAGAACTGTTTCTTAAAATCACGTTTTCGAAAAGTTTGGATGACAGATTCGTAAACCTTCACAAATGTTTATGAAGTTCAAAAATAATGTAAACAAGTGTTATTTTAAATGCTTTGTTTCGTGATACAGTTGTGAACACGGCGCTACGCAGAGTGCTACTTTACATAAATTGCACTTAAACCGTGTACTTGAGAGAACCACGATTACCACGAAAAGCACAAAATTTGCAGCGTAGTTTTTCCGTTCGGTACATAATGTGGCATGTGAGCAGCTGCGTTACCTGGCAGTAGTCGCATAGGATGTTCAATGGCTGAAGTCAAGGTTCGATGTTCAGATTGACCTTTATATTTTTGAATAATTTGTCGCACCACGGATAATTGATAGTTCTTCAAACGCAATTTGTGTGCTGGTCAATTAGAATTAAATACTTTGTACCTACATGTTTCATCAAGCTACCCTGCACCGGAATATGACATACTAAGTTAATATTACAAAATCGACGCGACGTTTTAAACTTATTATACGACTTATACGACGCCATCTAGTTAAAAAAAATATGTAAAAAAACGACTTGTAAAAGTGTCTTAAAAGATCTATTTACAGAAATAAATATCATTTCATCATTTCATTTCATATTAATTATATCTATTGATTATACCACTTTTTTTTTCAATGTACCTACACCTAAAAAATCTAATAAAAATATCGATAAAAGCTCATCACTATACTCCATTTGGTTAGGTACTTAACTAAAGGTAAACAATAAAAATGGCGGCGTTCAGGGCTCTGCAACCTTTATTACAATGGTATCTTATGAATTGAGAGTGAAATTAATAACAACACATCTAACAATGAATAAAAACAACGAACAAACGAAACTATAACTAAATAATACAATTTACGGCAAAAGAAACACAAAAACGAACGAAAGTACAAACTGTTACGAATGGCGTCTGGTTACCCGACTAAGTATAATATCGGTTAATTATTTTGCCGCGCTTCCTCGCGCTACTACTTCTTAATTTTTTCGAGTTATCAAAAGTCTAATATGTAGAAAAAGGTTTTGATTTCCTGTCTTTTTAGATTCTTTCTAGTAGGCACATTGCAATACTTTATGACATAATTATCAGATTTGATTTATTTATTGGTCGCAAGCTTAAGAATTTATAACTACCATTTAATATTAAACAAAGAAGTAAAATATGCTAGTATAGTAAAGGAAAATTATTTTGAATGATTAAATAATTTATTCTGGTTACGTTTTGTTTCAAGATGAAAAATGGCCCTATAGAAGAACCTTTTTTATGATTTGTTTACCTTTAGTTAAGTACCTAACCAAATGGAGTATAGTCGATACGCAGCTGACACATAAAGGAGTCATTGGCGTCGTGCATAGAGGTTTGCACCGGAGCGAGATTTCAACAACCGATTGAATTCACCGGTGATTGGGCAATCTCCGGTGAAAAACCGGAGGTCACCGGAGAATAAAGAAATTTTGTTTCTTTTTTAAAATTTATATATTAAAAATGAAGAAATAAGAATAATCAATTGATATACTTTAAAGAACCATTTATTAAAAAAAAAAACGTTTTATAAAGATAACAAATGCTGATTTTGATTTAAGAAACACAACATGTCAACAGCGTCATAGCGTAACATGTTTCTTCTATCATTTAGTATTTGTCCTGACGCCGAAAATACTCTCTCTAACCTTATAGAAGTAGCAGACACAGCTAGGTATTTAAAGGCTATTTCGTCTAAAGGCTTAAATGTTTATTGAATTTCCAGAATTGCACAACTGCATCCCATTTGTGGCTTTTTTCAGGATACTGTATTTCCGTATACATTTGAATAAATTCATTGCCGAAGCGGATGTCATTTCTGCATCCCCTTTATCCAAAGTGGATGTCTATCATCCACCATTAGAAATTTCGCTAAAAGACATTTCCTCAGTCCTTCTAAAGAGCAAAAACGTCCTTATGTATAACTTTAGAAAGGCAAATTATGAATTAATTAATGCGGAAATCAATGCAATCAATTGGTTTTCAGTACATTCTAATTCATTCGATGTCCATGCTATGGTGCGTTCACCATATCTATAAACACATTTAAATAATATCATTGCCAAATATATTCCCATTACCAAAACATCACCAGTAAATTTCCCGTGGTTCACTAAACCATATATTAGACTTCTAAACGAAAAGGAGAAACTACGAAAACATTATAAAAAGTACAAGAATCCTCGAGATAGCATAGAATACACATTACTTAATAACTGATCTAAAAACATGATGAACATTAGTTACAAAAACTACATGAGCATAATCCTAAACATTTCTGGCTATTGGCTATCTTTGACGTTTCAAGTCCTATGTAAAGGCGAAAAAGTCCGAATCTTGCTTCAAGTCTATCGCTACCGCTCAAATTAATCTTTAACCGATCAATTGCTACATCGCAGTTTCCCACGGAGTGGAAATTAGCAAATATTGTACCGATATTTCAAAAAGGTCTTTGCGGATGAAGTAAATATATATAACTTTAATATATAAAACGAATTCACCTTTCAAACAAAAAAAACTAAATCAAATCGGTTCATCCGTTCGGGAGCTACGATGCCAGAGACAAACGGACACACACACAAACAGACACGTCAAACTTATAACACCTCGTCGTTTTTGCGTCGGGGTTTAAAAAATAAGATGCGATGATCACCGGAGATCAATCGGTTAATTACCGATTATTTCAATCGAGTACTTTTACCGGTGAATCACCGGTTATTCTCCGGTACTCACTGCTCCGGTGCAAACCTCTAGTCGTGCAGTTAAAATAATTCAATAATTCTATGCAAAGTTTAGACATCATTTTTATCATGAACACATGAATTAGAGTACTTACATTTTTTTTGCCAATTAGTGAATGTAATGAAAAAGCTTTAATCAAAATTAAATAGCTGGTAATTCGAACCTTCTAAAAGAAATAAAAAGAATAAAAAATGCAAAATTTTGACTCCTTAAGTAGCCTTCGGCGTCGTAGGCACGGAGTCCGAATGTTACCTAAAGAGGTCATTGGCGTTCAAAGTGTTAAAAAAAAATGTGTGTCAACGGTATTTTTTTAGCCTGTCTATAACGTGTGCGTTACCCAGGCCAGATGTTGTCGAAAATGGTCATTTGAATCTTATAGTTAATTAGTTTTACGCCTTCTGTAATTGTTGCGCACATTTTTAAATTTGTTGCGCTTATAGTTTTTTAATTATTTCACAAAAACATTTTCTGCTGGGGTAACGTTACCCCAGCAGGAAATGTTTTTGTGAAATAATTAAAAAACTATAAGCGCAACAAATTTAAAAATGTGCGCAACAATTACAGAAGCCGCAAAACTAATTATCTATAAGATTCAAATGACCATTTTCGACAACATCTGGCCTGGGTAACGGACACGTCTATAACCTAACAGCTCGTTCTCGTTCACGACTTTGCCGCTGTAAGCGGCGGCTTAGCACGGTGCGGCGAGCGTTAAGATCAAACGTTTAGAAATGTTAGAAGCACGCTATATTAAATTCTGGTACGTGGCAGTAGAAATTGCGACAGCCACAATAAGGCCGTTTGTCCACAGCGTCAACGAGATATTTCGGGCCGAGATCACGTTGACGTGACGGCGATCGTTTGTCCATCGCGACGATCCGATCTCGGTCGTTCAGTCATTTGTTTGATAACTTCTCCTTCTGCTTCTGTATGTAAGAAAGCGTAGGCGATGCAAATAATTTTGGATTTACTGATAATACGAGAAATATACATTACAGGAGCGTTTTATGTATTTTTATTTTATGTTTTATTCAAGTTGCGGCAATTTCTTGGGCATTTTTATTGTACCTAATATATATTTGATATAAATAATCAAAAGCTATTGCGGTGCGACGACGACGTCACTGCGCCGGCGTAGATGGACACGTATAAATGTGTTTTGTATTGCCGTCACTTCGGCCCGTCACAATCTCGGGCCGAGTTCTAGCGGTAGCGCCGAACTCGGCCCAGCTGCGTATCGACTAGTGATGAGCTTTTATCGATATTTTTATTAGATTTTTTAGGTGTAGGTACATTGAAAAAGAAAGTGGTATAATCAATAGATATAATTAATAAGTTTAAAACGTCGCGTCGATTTTGTAATATTAACTTAGAATGTCATATTCCGGTGCAGGGTAGCTTGATGAAACATGTAGGTACAAAGTATTTAATTCTAATTGACCAGCACACAAATTGCGTTTGAAGAACTATCAATTATCCGTGGTGCGACAAATTATTCAAAAATATAAAGGTCAATCTGAAAATCGAACCTTGACTTCAGCCATTGAACATCCTATGCGACTACTGCCAGGTAACGCAGCTGCTCACATGCCATTTTATGTACCGAAC
>OY292514.1:8640749-8682301 GCA_958496365.1 Subacronicta megacephala
GGCGAGCGCGACCTCTTCTTTTGTACAATTATTTGGTCGGCGCCCGCAACATTAGGCGGCTGGCCGGGCGCGACCACCCGACGCTGGAGCGCCGTCCGTACCGAGCCCGAGGGCTATCAGGCTGTCGGCTTCGGCGGTGAACTCGGGTCTGCTCGGGTCGGCCTCGGGTAAGCTCGGCTCGGCTCGGGTGAGCTCGGCTCGGCTCGGCTCGGGTGGCGCGCGGTGCTCGAGCGCCTCTCGGTGACGACACCAATGTTCTGCATTCTGTGATTTCACAGCCTACGTAGCTAGTCCGTGGGATCTTCGCTTCGATGTAATGAAATTAGGTACTCCTCGCACAGATTGTGGATGCGGGCGGGGCGGCGAGCGTGACGTCAGGCCGGCCCTGGCCCGCCGCTCGCCGACCGTCCGCCCTCTTCACCTATGTAAGATATGCTAAGCTACTATGATGTGTTTCGTTTTTAATTCAACATTGAAATGTGAATTTAAGTTAATTTATGCATCGTATAGGTATCAGGTACGCGAGCGACGTCACAGTGCAGTCGGCACCGTGTCCTAGTTGTTGATATGTGACCGGTCGCTCGTTCGTCTGTAATCAGTAACATTATCGAAGTTCCGCGGTATCGTTCACTTCGGAGCCGGCCGTGCCTCGAGTTCGGCATCGATCGAATTTCATTTAAGTTTAGTGATTAGGGGCGCGTCCCCGCTGCCGGACGCGCCCTTCGAAAGCAAATAGAAAAAATACATATGAGTGTAAATAGTTGTTAGGTTTTATGTTAGGCGGGGCCCGAGCCGGGGCCCCGCCACGTCGCCGTCGCCGACTCGACAGAATAATAAATTCTAGACTAGCTCCAAAAATCTTTCCAGAACTATAAATAACGTATTTTGTATTTAAAAATAAAATGTATGTTATGTGTCGATTCGCTAAAACGATGTTGATGCAATTGTTCTTATGCATTTACTTAGGTCTGTATTGAAGTAATTATGTGACGGATGCCGGGCGCGCAGTAGCGTGCGGATACAGCACAGGACGGTCACAGCCTGCGGGACTGTGCAGGCTGTGCAAGCTGTGCGGGCCTGTGCAGGCTGTACGGGACTGGGCAGGCTGTACGGGACTGTGCAGGCTGCATGGGCCTCACATGCACAGATATGCCGCCACAGTTGCACCTAGTTGATGTTGTTAGTGACAGCCTACACTACTGCGCACCAGCATCGATAACGATTTGAAACTGTATTATATTCTAATATTATTAATATTAGTTAAAAAAGAAAACTAAAAAAAATGGCAGTGACTGTATTTTTTTATTTAGTTTTTCATCGGTTTTTTTAACTGTACTACTAATATGTCGTAAGTACATTGTTTTTCTATTGCGTTGTGAAGTGTGTGGTGTTACCACACACTGTGCAAAATTTGGTGTACTTATTTATTGTAAATAATATTCTCGAGTCTCGTATCACTGTAGGAGGGCGGCCATGATGTCGGCACCGCACTGGGCCCGCCCGCTTGCGACTGTCACTCCTCTAGCTTTAGCTCATTGCAAATGTTTCAAGCTTTTCAATACATTGTTAAAGCATTTTTAAGACACGAAAATACAATTATATTTCCCGCATTAGCTCTTATGACATATTGTAATTACTAATCAAAGTAAGTATTTAAATACTCATGACGTACACTTGTAGTGTATTGTGTTAACTGTAGTGACAGCTCGTCTTCCGTACATAATTAACGTTAACATGTCACCTTGTTGTCACCGTCGTACAGCGGACGGAGCTCGGACTGGACCCGTTTCTTCAGCGCTTTTAATACACACTTCTAAAACAATTAATGATATCATCTCTGTACCAGTACAGTCACGAGAACTTATATGTGCACATTCAGTAAAATTTAACAACGATTCTCTCTGAAACTATTAATTTCAATTATGAGATGTTGTACTGACAGAGCCTGTTGACACATACTGATTTGTACAATATTTCGACATTTGAATCGATACTCTAGAAAGAAATTGCATAGTGCATGTGAATGTGTACATATTTTTGCTCATGACTGTACACCTATAATACCATTTTTGATCACCTGCCTTACGTATTGTAATCTATCGCCTTTTAGCTTTAAAATACAGGCTATAACTGTGTAACATAATGAACTGAATGTCTGAACAGTTGATTTTATTATTATTCGAGCTTACTTAAACAACATTGAAGGTATTTTTAAAAGTACTCGGCTACTGTTCACACTTTCAGACATAACGTTTATTATTGTATACCTTTTATAATAATCACAAAGTGGTTTATGTAAAAAAACCGCATGATACAGAAATTATGTTAAATAACAGATTGTTAACTGACTTTTGCTTGCTTGACATAGTTATTATTCTTATTTGAGGATTTAAAATCTCGGGGATATTTAGGCGTTAGATTACAAGTATAAGAGGCACCGCCACTGCCCAACGCGGGGTTCATACGGACGACGCGGAACATGTTGCGCCGGCGCCGCACACGGCTCCGTCACGCGGTGCTGGGCCGCGCCCGGGGGCCTGCGCCTGCGCACCGGGCTGGCCCGCTCCTTTACTACTCTATCATACATTTACTTGTAAACGTTGATCTTAAATCTAATTACGCGAACCAACACTAATCATTCGTTATTGCAACGTTTGTAAGACGAAACTAAAAGCAATCCTGTAAACAAAATTCAGACCCCATTCGGTAACTTGTTTGGATAGTTCAGTTTAGATTTGCATTCAGCTGAAGAATGCGTATGTATTTTGCTATACGTAATCACTAATCATGACATTGACGAGACTGTGTTTTTGAAGTAGTTTGATTCCCGGATTGATAACCTTGATATTGATCATATGGTGATAGAAGATGGTTAGCATTTTCCCAAATAATAGCAAGAGTTGCAATCACAACCTAGTACCTGAAAATATAATAACAGTGAACTGCGTGTACATTATTACACTTTCGGAAAACACAAGAATAAGTTATTTAAAAAAATCAAATACAAGTGCTTTCTATCGGTGTACACTGTACAGAGATATAAATAGGTACAAATATGTTCCTCGGCGATCATCGAAAACACAGAAGTAGCTTAGTGATTTTGTTATTAACCACCAGATTTCGTTCGGGCATAGTATTTATATGTAGGCACGAAGATTGCTGGGGCATATTATTATGAATGTCGCAGTACTGTAGGTACGGCTGCAATCGATGGATGGGGTCTGAAGTTTGTGCGTGACAGCGCGTTGTTCAGTACGATGTATGTCGCCGCGGCGCAGGCGGCGCGGGTGCGCTCGCGCCGCCGCGCTGCCCTCTCTAATAGAGATGTACTTTTTGTAACACGCCGAGACTTTTATTTCAAATTCCGAATACATCCTGTGACTCCTAATTCCTTCCTTGTCCTTGTTATAAATAATTGCGATACCCGTGTATGCTCTGGGTACCACACTTATCTAAAGAACTGCTAGTGTGGAGTCCGCTAGTGGTACATTTTAATATAAAGACACTTGGGGTCGTAATGGTAAGTTTTCGCATTCATGATTATTTTCTTTACCTACCAATTTAGATGCTTAAGTATGCTCTTGCGATGTGATGAGCTGGTATCGAAATCTATTTTCACAAAAATGTGAAATAAACACATCGAACTTAGCCTCACACGAAAGTATCACCCCGCGTTTCCACTGTCGACAAAACATGTTGTAAACAGCTACCTATCCCACTCATTCTCTGAGAGTTAGATAAATTATTGCAACATGTTTTATGTAGATGAAGTAGGTATACCTCTGCCTAACCCTTCGGGGAATACAGGCGTGATGGTATGTTATCGAAGTCCCTAGAATGTAGTCCGTCAATCAATGTCCAGCGCCTACAGCACGCTATTTACAAATGTTTTGTTCCGAATTGCCGCGCGGGTAATATGTTATTATACCTACATATATATCGAAATAAGTACCTAAGGAAAATAATCACGAATGCGAAACATGACCCCAATGGTCTTAACAATGAGTTTTTATATTTACCACTGAGCAACAGGCACACTGCAGACAACTTTGCGAACAAACTGTACATAAGTACTACCTAATAGAAAAGCTGAGGTATTAGAAATAACTTTCAGATTCAGACCACCATGATATGTAGGTAATATAACTAAGAATAGTATAAGAATAAATTTATTACTCAAAAATAATTACATTTCCAGACAGGTAACATTAGGTTTTACAAGTGTGTTTTACGGAGATAGTTTCCTGTAGCTTCCACACTAGGTCGAGCCTGTCTCGTGGAAGCTGGAAATACATTTAGAATCGAACCCCCAACAGTAGCCAAGAACCATAGTTGCGGCTAGATATAAAAAACCGGCTAAGTGCGAGTCGGACTCGCTTCGGAGGGTTCCATACGATTTATGACGTATTAAAAAAAAACTACTTACTAGGTCTCGTTCAAACCAATTTTCGGTGGAAGTTTACATGATCATGTACATCATATAATTATTTTTAGTTTTGTCATTCTCTTGTTTTAGAAGTTACAGGGGGGGGGGACACATTTTACCACTTTGGAAGTGCCTCTCGCGCAAACTATTCAGTTTAGAAAAAAATAATATCAGAAACCTCAATATCATTTTTGAAGATCTATCCATAGATACCACCACACGTACCGGTTTGATGATGAAAAAAAAGTTTAGTTTCAGTAAAGTATGGCGAACCCCCAAAATGAATTGTTTTTTTTATATTTTTTTGTGAAAATCTTAATGCGGTTCACAGAATACATCTACTTACTAAGTTTCAACAGCATAATTCTAATAGTTTCGGAAAAAAAGTGGCTGTGACATACGGACGGACAGACAGACAGATAATGACGAATCTATAAGGGTTCAGTTTTTTGCCATTTGGCTACGGAACCCTAAAACAATTGAAAGCGTATTATTATAATAATTTAATATACCTTCGCTATTACTGACGTTCCGAGAAATATAACATCTATGGTTGAAAATTGTATGCTAGATTATTAGGGTGGTAGGTATACAATAAATTTTGCTACAGGCTCTTTGGTGAGGGTTCCAACAGAACATTAGATACAAAAGTGTGGGGTATGAATTTCAAGAGTAATGGAGGTGATCAAAGCATCATCCATTACGGATTCACAAAGATAATTATGTGAGTATACGAACATGATCTAAACAAAACCAGCAATGGTTACTTTGGTCAGCGGCGCGGGCCTCGGAGGAGGGACGTCTCCGACTCGCGGGCGGTTTGAATTGCCAATGCAGCCACAATGTAGAAACATACAGAAGTATAAGTAAGGTTTTATTGGTATAGGAAGATACTTTGCATTGCATTACTGAGGCTAACAGACCGGTAACTCACGCGGATTTTCTACATCATCAGTATCACCTATATGTATATCATTGGCAGTAGTTTTTAAAAAAAAAAGCGTATTAGCAATGTGGGTCGCATATTACTAGTATTCTTGTTAACCCCTCGTACTAAGCTTAATGCTATTTTCACGAGTGGGTTCATGTCGGTAGTGCAATGGGTGGGTTTCGTACCGGCAACCACATGATCGCAAGTCCGACGCCCTAGCAATTTGGCTACCGCCGCTTTTACCCTATGCAATGATACCTACACCTGTTCTGTCATAACTTTAGCTGGGAAACAGAATGATAAGACCTATCAGTGGTGTCCATTATCTGTCTTGGCTCTGGTTTTTCTTTGCATTAAGTTAGAGCTACGAATAAAAGTTAGAGGCAATTTTTTGGCACTGACCTGCGCTTTTTTTCTTATTTTAATAAGAGTAGGTTTTCTGGAGTGATCTAATTTATGTCGTGGTACGGGCACGCAGGATGCGCCCGCGCAGCCGCGGCACGCCAGTCGGCCACGCGCTCTTACCCCGTGGAGGACGCTTGCTGGCTACGGCACCAAGTAAAACCGGTGAGTACAAACTTGTAATTGTTATCTAAATTACTAAATATAACCTAATGAAAGAACGATAATGGAATTACCTACTTAAAAATAAGTTATTGCAGGATTTTTTATGTTAAGCTCGAAAAGCTCCACTGAAAGCAATTCACCGATTTTTTTATTATTTTTATTTTTTTAAGGGATGCGCTATCCCGTAAAAAAAATTAGCTATATTTATAGGTAAATCGAATTAAATACTTTTACTAATGGGCTACAACCGGCGTAAGGTTAGCCTAACTAAACTTACTTATAGGTACCTATAATAACAGATATTGTATATAATATTATTCAAGCTATACCTATTGATCTACAGGAACTAAAACGAAATCAGCAAAATACCTAGGTGTTCTAAAATCGCGTTTGGACGATAAGATTTACATCGCACGCATTTGTTTGCTTAACTTTTTGCTAACCACAAACTGGTTTATTGTGTTCCCGATAGTTTCGTGGTACGGCTTAAATATTCCTATAGCCCTTTCTACCATGTTTCATCAACAATAACATTTTAAAAGTAATGCACATCCTTCTTCTTGTTACACATAATTATACGCAAATATATTCCTGCCAGTAGATATCGTAAGATTTTTATTTAGTTGGTATAAAGTCCGACTTACCCTGCCGCCTCCCCAAGTGGCAAAGAATTCGACAAGACGATTGTCCGTACAAAAAAAAGTTATTCTGAGAATAACTCTGTGAACCTCAAACGCTTTTCGCTCTCCTTCAGTATAAAGCTAGCTCTACAACTGAATAGTTCAGGGACTAAGGTAAGCCAATCGCTAGGTGTCGCTTTCACACGAGTCCTTTGAGGCCGCATCTGTAAAATATATTCTCAAATCAGGGAAAGAATGATGATTGAATAAATATCAGTATAAAGTCCCTTAGGTTTAGTGTACCTACCTAACCGTACCTACAGACGTAGACATACGCAACCTAAAAATAATGTACCTAGCTAGGTACCCTACTGTCTTTACACGTAAACCTAAAATAAACAGGCATATATTATATCATTTCACGTTCGAGCTCCGCTGCTGTGTCATCGATCGTCCAGCGAGGATTGTTCATTGATAGTACATAACTTATATATAACGCATGTGTAATTATTTACTTACCTTACAAGCGACTTGTTGACAAACATACGTAAGATGTTTCGTTGCGAAAGTATTTCATGAACGACACGTGTTAGAGTAACAGTTTGTCATTAGGTTAGTATATGGAGAATGAATAACGTATTGTATAATATGTAGCAGATAACTCAATGTGTATACACCTGTAGTTACCTACAATAAACCTTTTTTAGTCACTGTAGTTTTCCAACTTGTTTTTACTTTAGAAAAGTAAAAATATAAAGTAAGTAGGTAATTCGAACTTGCATGAGGTACGATGTACGTCATCATCATCATATCAGCCAAATAAAGTCCACTGCTGAACGAAGGCCTCCTCCATAAACTTTCACAACGACCAGTTATATGCCGCCTGGATTCAACGACTCCCAGCGACCTTTAACTGTTCGTCTGTCCATCTTGGTCCATCTTGTTGGAGGTCGTCCCACACTGCGTTTTCCGGTGCGTGATCACCTCTCGAGGACCTTTTTGCCCCAACCGCCATCAGTTCTACGAGCTATGTGTACGAAGCGATGTACTGTACCTCTAAATACGGCGAACGGCTGGATTGATTTGCGAAAGAAAAAATCTTAAAGGTACCCAGAAAACTGGAAAACTCGGGACATTTAGTTATGATTTAAAAATTCACTGTTGCTACTGTACCTACCTCGCGGTTTTACCCGTTGCTTCTGGATTTTTTATCCGTATCCTCAGATCAAATAAATTAAGATGGAACTTTGCGAACAAAGAAGTGAGGCCGGCTAAAACTACGCCATGCCCTGTACAACACACAATTACACGCACACACGTATACCGAAACTACGCCTTATCTTGTCTGACTACGACTGACAAGATAAGGCGTAGTTCACTAATACATGTGTGCGTGTTATTGTGTGTTGTACAGGGCATGGCGTAGTTTTGGCCGGCCTCACTTCTTTGTTGGCAAAGTTCCATCTTAACTTTTTATTTGATCTGAGTCCGTATCTAACTATCTACCAATCTTCACAGGATCACACTCTGATCCTAGGGTAATCTGAAGGGTTGTTCCCGGGAGGTCCACGCAAATATCGGGGTCGAAAGATAAATACTTATACTTTACTTCCCGGTCCACTTTTTATAAAAATATAAAATATTTTCAGTTTTTATATAGGTATGTATATTCAGCAAAGAGAAGTGGTTTAATAGTCTTTGATATTCAGTCAGCAATAAAAGCATAGCTAACGGCTTAATGTTTATTATTTCTATGAAATAAATTAAAATGAATATAGGTAAATAGCTAAGAATTCCTTACTGTAAGTATCACATGAATTATCATAACCATTATAAAATCACAGTTCTATAACAATCACAGTAAATAATTTTAACCTTAGTTGTAGGTATTCTTAATCATAAAAGGTCACCTCAAGACTTAAGAATTTAAAAAAATGCATGTTTAATATAGTCACAATAAATCAACTCAATCTTAGACTGAAGTCGACCGCCGCCACCGCGTTACGATATGATAATTATGATTACCTATATCTACTATTTTATAGATCTGTTTTATCTATTTTAAGAAGAGACCCCATGTTTGCCATGGATTATGGTATGTATTAGAAATTCGTGGCCATTTTCTGTCATAAAACTCGCAACAACTCCAAATATTCATCTTTCTTACAAGAAATTGTTTTTACTGACTGTACTTTGGATAAATCTCTTGGACCCGTTGGGAATTCATTTAAGATCTTTTTTTTATTATTAAAATTCTTTTAATTTTTAACCCCGACTTCAGGCTAATTTATGACATTTACCTCCAATGGAGGACATTCTGTTAAAATTCTCTATGCATCCTGTTATCGCCACATTGTAGGAACAACAGTGAATAATGTATCAACTTTTATTTTAAAAGAGTGTTCATTTCTTGCCGGACTCCTCTCCGTTGGAACCGCGCAATAAAAATAGACAATATAATCGTGGACCTCTGGGACACCCAAGAACACAACACCCATCTGAAGAATGCCTGAAAATGCCATCAAAATCATTCATGCCATTTTGCATTCCATAGGAAACATACCTAGGTACATACACAAACACATTTAAAACTTCTAAACTTATAATATAATGTTCTAGAATGCCACCAAAAGCAATGTTTTTATGTGGTTATCGGCGAGGGTCACGTTATCGACGGACACTGGGGCAGCTTCCGTCCGCGCTCGCGAAATCGTAGCCAGCGGGAAACCGACGCGGACGCCGCCGCTCACTGACCCATTTACCACTTTATTAGCGTGATTATCAAACAAAGGATTAATTTATAATAATCAAAATAATAAAAAATAAAATTATAATCAGAAGATGTTTTTAATTGGACTTATGTGGGTAGGTACTGTAGAAGCACCAGGATTAATTTAATGGGATCGTAATGCTTCTACGTTAAAAACACTGGATTAAGGAAATCACGACTTCTTTATTCGTTCAAGGAATCAATCTTAGTCTTGTGACATTCATATATAATTATTTTCTAGACATATTTCAAACACTACTTACTTTTTTTGTTTAAATATTCTACATGACGGGACGCGCACATAAAAACTTCTTGTTACAAACTCCTACATCAGCTACGCCCCCGCATTTGATTCATAGAATTCGTCGACAACAGCGCCTTCAACCCCATATCAATCCCCAGAAAGTAGGGATCGATACCCGGCGCCTCCACCATATGTAGAAGCACCAGGATTAATTTAATGGGATCGTAATGCTTCTACGTTAAAAACACTGGATTAAGGAAATCACGACTTCTTTATTCGTTCAAGGAATCAATCTTAGTCTTGTGACATTCATATATAATTATTTTCTAGACATATTTCAAACACTACTTACTTTTTTTGTTTAAATATTCTACATGCCGGGACGCGCACATAAAAACTTCTTGTTACAAACTCCTACAGTACCGACTAGCAAGTAGAACCTAAGCTAGGTACATAGTTACTCGAAGTAGCTTAGGCCTCGAAGTAAGTGTAAGTACCTATCTACTAAAAAAAATATTACGGTCTACACAAAATATCAGAACGGAAATTTATTTATATTTTACGGAATTGCTAATTTAAATAGTTATCGATTATTACTTGAATTAAGTAATAATAGATAAATTATCGGGAGGCTATAATTTCAGATATTATAATTATTGTTAAAAACCACTGTAATCAATTCTGTAGTCGATTCTGAACAATATACTTGCAGGTCTTCCGCTTACAAGGTATATTACAGGTTGTATATATTATGTACTTAGGTACTTATGTATTTTGGATATTGCAACATAAGTATTCTCAATTTTCTGCAAATATTGTGTCTTATGTCCGTTTTTCTAAGTTGTTAATGTAAACATTTATTACTCAGATAGGTACTTTTAATATCTACTATCACGCCTTTTTTCCCCGAAGGATTAGGCAGCGGTGTAGGTACCTATATCCACAGTTTGCCGGTATGTCTAGGTCGCATTTAATAAAGGGTGGGCCTATTGTAATAACCAATCACAAACCCAAACTCTGAGCTGCTTGCAGCTACTGAGAATTTTATAGGAAATCCCAGTACTTAACATTGCTCGACCCGAAAATCGAACCTAAGACCACTAGCGTAGCAGCCGCGCTTGAGACCACTAAACTAATGAGGTAGTCTAAAAATAAGTACATAATATGTAATTACATTAATGAAATTGATGATATTCCAAAAAAAGATAACAGAGGTTAGTACCTAACTAATAAGTAGAAACAAACAATATTTAGCCTTAGTCAATCTATTAATAAACTAAGGTAGTTATAACAGAGTATAATTTGAAATTCAGATAACGTTAGAACTTTTTCCACGTATTCGTAAACTGCCGCGACACCGCGCCCGCGCCACCGACATACTTTGAGCGCAAGGTTGGAAGGCTATCGCGGACACAGATAGTGCGGGTTCAAAAATAATGATGACACCACAATCTTAAATAAAAACTGCTATTAAAACACACGAATTGGGGCTTGATAAGTTAATCTATCTGCTTTATTTATATTTAATATCGGACAGTCAAATGGCCTAATTTTGCTATAACTAAGTTATAAAAGGGGATATAATAAACCGCACATCAAAAATACTGATTGAACAACAAAATTATAATAGGTTAGGTTACAACTGTGACCACACACACATCAGCAGTCAGAACCAAATCGTGTTCTCAGATCAAATAAAAAGTTAAAATGTAACTTTGCGAACAAAGAAGTGAGGCCGGCTAATACTACGACTTTGCGTGTACAACACACATGTATTAGTTAACTACGCCTTATCTTGTCAGTCGAGCTTTCGATAGCTCGGTAGATCGACTGACAAGATAAGGCGTAGTTTCGGTATACTTGTGTGACTGTAATTGAGTAATGTACACGGCAAGGCGTAGTTTTAGCCGGCCTCACTTCTTTGTTCGCAAAGTTCCATTTAAACTTTTTATTTGATCTGAGATCGTGTTCATGATTTTTTTTGCATAACTAATAGTTCTAAACAGATTCAAAAATAGATTGATTTAATTTATTTTCAGATTCAGAGAAAGAGGATCAATCATTAAAAAAGATCGTTAACATTTTTTTGCTTGCAGTTTATGAAAATTACTTATTAGTTAATATGATTTAAATACATAGCTCTTAATAAGTAATTTTATGTTATACTGACGAATCATTGATCATACGGACTTATTTAATAACACGCAACACAACTTTTTACTGACTAATCACATTGACTCAGCGGATGTTCATTCGTTCTATGAATAATGAAATAAATACAGTGGCAATGTTTGTGAACACTTCGTACATCTGTGCGGCTGTTATACTCATCAATAATCAGCTTCACGAATGCACAGGCACATCTCGGGGTCAGCCATTCAGCCTCGTCTTGCGATAGCTTTCATGAATGATTGGTCTTTCTATACTCCATTTGGTTAGGTACTTAACTAAAGGTAAACAAATCATAAAAAAGGTTTTTTTATAGGGCCATTTTTCAACTTGAAACAAAACGTAACCAAAACAAATTATTTAATCATTCAAAATAATTTTCCTTTACTAGACTAGCATATTTTACTACTTTGTTTAATATTAAATGGTAATTATAAATTCTTAAGCTTGCGACCAATAAATAAATCAAATCTGATAATTATGTCATAAAGTATTGCAATGTGCCTACTAGAAAGAATCTAAAAAGACAGGAAATCAAAACCTTTTTCTACATAATAGACTTTTGATAACTCGGAAAAATTAAGAAGTAGTAGCGCGAGGAAGCGCGGCAAAATAATTAACCGATATTATACTTAGTCGGGTAACCAGACGCCATTCGTAACAGTTTGTACTTTCGTTCGTTTTTGTGTTTCTTTTGCCGTAAATTGTATTATTTAGTTAACGTTTTGTTTGTTCGTTGTTTTTATTGATTGTTAGATGTGTTGTTATTAATTTCACTCCCAATTCATAAGATACCATTGTTATAAAGGTTGAAGAGCCCTGAACGCCGCCATTTTTATTGTTTACCTTTAGTTAAATACCTAACCAAATGGAGTATAGCTCAATTCAAGCCTTATACTTACCTATTCTCTGCGTGTTGAGATTTGGCACTGCTTAGGCCTCAACTTTAATTAATAGAAATCACCAAGGCGAGGCGCTGTGTGTTATTTGAAGCTAAGAAAGCTCATGATTTTTGAACAACATTGTAAGATAGAGGCAGACTAAATACTGTAACTAGGTAAGTCCCTACAGATTCGCTGAAGCTAAACATTGAATCGTATTTAGGATTCAAAAAGCTCTCTTCCCAACTTATATTGCGATGGTACCAAGTTAACAATGTTCAGGTGTTGCACGTCACATGTATCGTATATTTCGCTGTTGCCCAGTTACAGTATAGCGTATTTCGAACTCCGTATGTGGGTCAATGGAAACAAATAGGCGTCGACATTCGACCGGCTCGCTGTACCAATTCCAGAATGTTTCAGTAACGGTGCAATGCAATTGAGGAGCTATTATATTGTCATGCAGTAACATGCATTGATTGTTTGTGACGCTAACGAGTGTCGCCCAGCTGACAATACAAAAGTAGGCTACTTCTTAGTTATGAGTAATTGCTCTTATACAATGATGATTTATAACCTATAAGAATTTGAAATATAGCGGACTGAATGTTTTAATGATATAGCTCTTTGCACTCGTTGTACAACAGCGAAGGAGAAGAGCTTCAAGAAGAGTTAGTACATATAGACGACTGAAGCAAGTTCCGAACTGAAAGCTCAATGATACTTTTCGCGGCCCGTAAATCTGTCCAAATAGACGCTAAGCTTCACCACGCTTCACGCTAGGTCTAGCTCCTAAAAGATACAGTTCGGCTAAAATGACTATCCGTGTCTGAAGCAGACACACTTTGTGCAAAAACGCAAATATTTCTTACACCTATATTATTATCAATGTTTAAATTATTATCAGATTCAGTAAGAATAATAAGCACAAACGCGAAACTTTTACCTACGTCTGAATCGTCTTTACATCAAGTATCCGAAAATTTAAATGTAAAGACTTGTAGTAAAATAATCATAACAGACAGAGCTTATAAGGAAATTTTGCAACTTTTCGAGGGAAACCTCCGGTTTCGTGGAATCATGTCCAGTGTACGTGGAAGGTATATTATGAATGTATGGCCGTTCCCGTCCCTATGCATTCCGTGTGAATACTGTGAATCCCCGAGGGTGAGGCCACCGCGCCGATCGATCGAGCTCCGAGCTTTTTCCTCCCGACTTACGTGGGCCAGGCATCTTTACCGTAGTCATGTATCAACGATGTGAATAGCGAATTAGCCGAGCTTACGATTTTATGTTACGGGTCGCGGTTTCGATTCCTGCACGGCACGAAAGCTGTAATTTGTATGACCTACATTTGAAAAACAGGAGACAGTATTACGCATTTTTTTATTATAAAGCTTTTAAAATAAAATCGAAAGTTTAGTTCCATGTCCAAGAACAGTGGTTTCCGGTTTATAAGTAGGTAATTGTAGTCGCAAAGCCACTATGGCCTGTGTCTGCTAATAGGGTGGCATGCGACTACCTTATTTATCTCTTCCGTGGACTACGTCTAAAAACCGGAAATAACTGTGAGGTAACAGGTACCCTTCCTTTTTTGTAGTCGGGTAAAAATTACGATAGGTATGTTCTACATAACATTCTTGTGCTCGCGCTGCCACAGCGATCATGTTTCCGCTTCAGTTAGGTCAGCAAAGTTTATGTATAACTATAAACAATAAAATATAGCACATTCTAGTTATTATGTTATAAGTCTGCTTATCAAAGTTTTATTACCGGACTGCCAGACCGAGGTTAGGTATGAATGATGATCATAATTACCACCAATAATTTTTGGGGTCTTGTACAGTTCTTCGTAGGATGTTAATATATATAACTAATCTTTATGCTGTAGTTACCGATATCAGTAGTATACTTATGAGCGGATGTGGCCCAGTGGTATCGGTCGCAATTTACGAATTGTAAACTTGTAGGTTTTAGGTTCGAACCCAAACAGGCGCCTTACTTTGTCTAAATTAATTCATCACCACTGCTCCTAAAACGATAAAGGAAAACATCGTGAGGAAACCGGCGTGTCCTAGAACCAAACATTCGGAGACATGTGACTTCTACCAAGTACCAACCCACACTGGGCCCGCGTGGTGGATTACGGTCTACTTCCCATTGAGAGGAGGCCTGTGACCCAGCAGTGAAAACATTATAGGTTGATTATGTAATGTATACTTACCTACTTATGAAAACTTATCGCATGTATTTTCCCTTACACTTAGCTAGCGATAATACTATTCAGTTTCGTTGCAGGCAGCCCTCGACACGAATAAATGCAAAGTTAGCGAAGTATTGTGCGCTCGATTCCTAGAACGAGCTCGTAAAAACATTGCGAGCCGATTTGTGCAGATGTGGATGAGGTCACCGTCGTGTGCCGTCCGTGGTGTGCGCACTCCTCGCGGTGCAGCGTCGCCCATAGCTAAATCATCTCAAAGAACAATGTTATAATGTTGCTGAATGTTGAATATATTTTTTAAATCAGTACCTATCTCAATGATACTAGGGACCAAGAGGTTATCGCATAGAAAAATAAACAATGTACGCACTCAACGGTTTTAGCCGAAACGTCGATGTTTTGACCTACCTATCATGCGAGTATTAATCACGCGCCGGTCACCGGTCACCCGTGTGATGTAGGCCCATGACGCCTAGGTAATAGGGCCACCCATTCATCACATTATCATTATTATAGACCTTATTCGTCCACTCTTCATGTTGGCTACGTCCTGCTCCTGAAGCAAATAACCGAGCATAAAATGCTTCAATAGGAAGGCACGATGGAGTCTGTGTACTGGCACCGTGGTGGTACAACAGTGGTACTGGTCTCACGTTATCTATTAGAATAATCAGAGTACCGACATTATAATATCAATACTTACGTTACTGTCCATACGGGCGCCGGACTACAAGAACCTTTGGCTTTCCGCTTTCTTTCTTTTGCTATTTCTGAAGCGAGAGACGCGCAGCGCGCGGCGGTTACTTTCCTAGATTAAAATGATACAATGCACGTAGTAAAAAGAACGAATCTGATGTGGGACAACTGCTGTTTCACATCGGTTTTTTTTGCGAATGTTTTTTTTTAACAGAGAAAACACTAACTTGCATACTTGCCTTAGGATTCATATTACGTTATAATAAAAAGCTGAATATAGGGCTCATTGCTGTCATAACATAGGTACTCGTAACGTAATAGGTAATACTCTACTCGTCGTCGTCATAATATGACACTAATGTTATGTTGTATTTGCAATCCATCTTTCTTATTAAGTTCAATATATTTATTCCCATTTCTTTGGGTGATGGGGAGTGAGGAATAGTGCATTAGCAGTTCCCAGTGATAAGATGGTGGTGCCATAATCAGCTTCCGAGTCGCGCACGCGCCGTCAGCACGACGCAACCAGGGTGCGTTGCCCTCAGACCGGACACCGACACCGGGTGCCGCTGACATCGCGAACCCTACCAACCTGACTACCATTTCTTAGCAGATCAAAGTTCAATCCATCGTCTCACATTGCTAGTAGTTTGTTACCTATAGCTTGTGAGTTTGTGACCCTTCAGAGCATCGTAACTTCTGTTTTGTTTAATCTGCTATTCCTTGACAGATAACCTTAGAGTCTATAGCGATTATGTTGCCAGTGTCAACATTTGTAAAATAATTATGAAATATTGATATACTGATGGTAATGATGATGGTGATGTCTAAGTATGTTTATCGGAAGTACGAAGAATCGACAACATAGATTTTTGTTGACTAAAATAGTTCAGTGCACCGGACATCGACAATAAACCCGATCCGGGCGTAAATAGCACGACGTATGAAATATGTACGACGCGAGCTGACACCATAAAGCATTTATTCCTGTACTTACTATTCCTTAGTGACCTGAAAATGACGACATGTTTAACACGATTGCTCTAGGTAAATTCAAGTTAATCAAACTTATTCTACATTGTTGTGAAGGGACCGAAACCACCGAACCGTAATATCACATTCATCAACTCATTCTATTGTCCTACTGCTGGGCACGGGTTTCTTATCAGGACGGGAGGGATTCATCTATAATCTACCATCACGCTAGCTTACTGTGGGTTGGCACTGTTGGCAGACTTCACACGCCATCAAAAAAAATCTCTCACATCATGCAGGTTTCCACATGATGTTTTCGCGTGATAATTGATTATTAACAGTAATATAAAGCGATAAAATCCGTAAAAAGGTTTATTTACACGCATAGTCTATATCTCAGACTCGCAGAGATTATATCAAGCGTTTGCTTCTACAACAATTTCCCAGAACAAGGTAACTTTCTTATTTTTGCAATAAATAAATGGTTTATCTGTCAAGGCGGGTGTAGTGACCACACCTCGCTACTATCACGAAAGGGGTTGATTGGTTCGAATCGCTAACTAAGTATTATCGATTGTTCAATCAAAGTCACATACATTATCACATCCGTGCAGATATAAAGTGTTATGTATGAGAACAATTATGTATCCTGTATTGCGATATTATACAAACATTGCAGTTATGACATAGATCAAGGTGTTTTTCATCCTATTTTGCAATATGTTCAATGTTAACCAAGAGGTTCTAATAAGGCCATATTGAATAAACCCACAACTAACATATATTATATATATAGCAAGGTTACAATTTTGTAACGAATTATAATAATTACAGAAATTCAGTATTGATAAAAGCAGCACTTTTAGACCCGTAGCTCTACGCCCGCCCTGTAGTGAAAAATAATGACGGAATATACACATAATATCTAATATTTAAGTTAAGTTTTTCAACGTGTTATGTTACTTGACCACGACTTTCGCTACAATGCCAACAAACTAATTGTTTAAACAATACAAGATTCATAATAAAGTTTTCTGACAGTTTTGAGCATTTCACATGACCTACGTAAATATCTTGCTGATACCAGCTTCATGCGAAAGGTCGTTGAACTCTCTAAATAATGGTTGAGCTACACGAGGACTGATGTATGCGTGCTGTCAGTTAGGACAAATCAACTCAAAGCTGATATGGCGTTTCTTCACAAGCCCTGTTGAGATATTTGAGGATACAACTCCTAGAGACCATGATTTCCTGAGTTTATGTCGACGTTTGTTCATCGATATCTATCTATCTATTAAAGATTTCAGTACTTGCGGAACTAAATGTAATTTATCATTCATCATAAGAGCGAAATGACCACGGAATCTCTTCCGTGGAAATGACAAAGAAGAATCCCCTTGATCTGATTCTTAGGCTCGCAGCGTCTTCGAAACACTAGGAAAGATACTTTTTTTCTCAAACCTCTCCCCAAAATCCACCGCTGTTCTGTCTATAATCTTTGGCTTGTTTTCCCTACGTCTCGAGTGTGATGGAGATAACATTCAAATATTGAAACCACGATCTTACCCCCTACGAGTGGGCAAGTGCGTTGCATCCCTCTTACACCTCAAATATTTATAACGTAATCACGGATTTGTGTTTGTTACAGGTAGATCAGCTACAACATGAGGGGTCTCCTAGTGCTGGCCCTCGCAGTCGCGGTTCTGTGCACGGTTGACGCAGAGGTACGCATGAGGGAAACACTATTAAAATTCAACTTTCTCATACAACTCATGTTGCCGGCCACCTTGGCGCAACAGATGGCAAGAAAGTCGAAAATCTCTGACTCTGACTCTGAAAATGTTTCAAGAGATGTGATCGAAAAATACGCTCACAGACCATAGGGACCCGAGGGCATCGCTAACCATGTGATGGTTTACATAGATTCTATACTATAAACGATCGACATATCCTTATTATTATCCTTATTAAGTTAGTTTCTTCTCAAGTAATTTCAAAGACAAAACTTTGCATTATGTAGTAGTATGCATAAATATGTTGTGTGTTGTCAGCGTCACCGGCGGCGGCACCGGCGCCTGCGCACGACCACCACGGAGCGGCCCGCGCTGCCGGACCTGGCCTCCCCCGTGCGCGAGGATTCCGAGGCCGAGCACCTGGAGCTCGGCATGGCGGAGAAACTCGACGAGAGGCGCTTCCAGGTGACCACACCGTCCACGTCCATACACAAAATAACAAAGCTCTTTAAGTATACAAAAACTACACATACAGAAAGTTATTCAGCCACTTACCACTAGTGCTTGCAGACTCGCACTAATGCTTGTACTAACGTGGTATACTCGAGGATTTATAACTAATAATAATTATAGTTTTGTTCCTGAAGGCACAATTAAAGAGTTTCAGTTCTGATATAAGTAGTTAACAATAAGAACTTAGGTATTTATTTGTTTAATAATAAAGTATTGCAGCCCTTTTTGGTCTCTAACATTTTAATGAGAACAGAAGAAGCACTATAATATCATATCAGCTTTTTAACATTGTCTAGAAAATATTTCTTATTACCTTCTTATTTCTTTCTTGATTCTTTTCTAGGAAGCTGAGAGGACACGTGTCAATGAGATCCTAAACGAGGCATCGCACGAGGGCGGTAGTGAAAATGATGTTGTCCTTGACGGTAAACTTATTATTTATTAGTCTTGTGTGTCCCACTGCTGGGGAAAACCTGCCCCACTACCTGTCATTCCTTTATCCTGGCATGGCACGTAAAATTGCCTATTGAAAATCCATTTGTTTTATTAGAAAACTGAGTAAAAGCTTAATAGAGTAGGCACATATATGGTCATGAAGTTTCCGGCGAGATGACTCAGTGGATTATCTCTGTGGGTTGTCCTATTTCAAGTTTCTAGATGAGTGTTTGTTTGATATTGTGTCGGTTGTCCTCAGATCCCTGCCTGAAGGTGCACTGCAGCGCGGGCCGCGTGTGCGAGATCGACGAGCACGGCGACGCTGTCTGCAACTGCATCAAGGAGTGCCCCTACGAGACAGACTCCCGCCGCAAGGTCAGATGCTTTTTAAATATGTATAGGTACCTTAACGTATCGACATCGATCCGAAAGGGATAAAATAAAACAATACTAAAATACAAATCAAATTAAAATGTGTCTAATATACACAACATAAAAAAGTGAAATGTCTGAACAGCTATGCTACAATTTGGCATATAAGTTGCTTATAAAAAGTGTAATCTAAGCTAAGAAATTCTGAAAATTCCCATGTTTACAAATAAAACACTATTAAGTACATATATGTATAATTTATGTCCAACATTCTCGGACTTGACTCCCAACACCGGCACCCCATGGCATAGAAGCAAATTGGTTTAGTCTAAGAACTTAACTTACAGTTTGGCCGGACCCAGCTCTCGCTGCTCGCTTGGAACAATCCTATAATGCTAACACAGTGTATGTACTGTTTTTTTCTGAGCAAAGAAATGTATACGTACCTACGCCAAATCAAGTTACCGGAAATCCTAGAAGTTATCAAAGATAATCTCCTGAGTGTTAGTGGTCTAATCATTAGGTAGGTACCTACTTATCTGATCATCGTCCTCCAATTAAAACCAATTTATGATAAACATAATAATTAATTTGGCATGATTTCATGACGTAACATAAAACCGGATCCGGATCTTTCTGCTTATCTTGTCTTCTTTTGCCACAGATATTTATTTATATTTCTATGTATTTTGCTCACACAAAGAGCTTATCGCGGTGTTTTATTTTGTCAAAATAAAAATAAAAACTTAAAACACCATATTTATAATAAATAGTTAGTACAAGTGCCGCATTTTACCTCGAATGATATTTAAAGCTGCTCTAGGGGCAATTCTATGTGTGCTGGACCATGGACCTTGGTCTTATATCCCCAAATAAGACTCAGAAAACCATTATGTGTGATCACCTCATTTTTAAAAGATGTCGGCAGTCGAACTTCAGCATTTGTTATTACCTAGGCATTGAGTCTTTAAAGAGAGAAAAAACTCAAACAGCTAGATAGACCCGGGGACCTGTTCTCAAACCTCATAACATAAGGTAAAAATTTACCAAAGAAGTATCTAAGTGGGTATTTATGATTTTTTAAATGACTCCTGAGATTACGAGCTCCATAAAACTAATTCTATTCTTTACACAACTTAATTCCATTTTCAAATATAAGATTTCAAGATATGATAGGCCCCGTACTTGATTGGATGTGTTGATTGTTGCAGGTTTGCACTAACCACAACGAGACATGGACGTCGGACTGCGAGGTGTACCAGCAGCGCTGCCTGTGCCTGGACGGCTCCGAGCTGTGCCGCGGCCCGCAGTACCACCACGTGCAGATCGAGTACTACGGCACGTGCCGCGAGATGCCGGTCAGTAGCCCTACAGCCTACAGCCTGGATAACAGCCGGCCGTTCTTGTATCTTATTATTATGTTTAAATATCTATAGCGTGTCAAACTTTGCTAATTCCTCGTTTAATCTGCAAGAACAACATGTTCATCTGTATCTAAAACGGCCGCACGTTGTGTATGAACAGGAGTGCAGTGACAACGAGATGTTGGACTTCCCGCGGCGCATGCGCGACTGGCTGTTCAACATAATGCGTGACATGGCAGAGCGACGCGAACTGACGCCGCACTACCTGAGGATGGAGCGCGAGGCCGAGTCCAACCTCACCCGCCGCTGGACCAACGCCGCCATCTGGAAGTGGTGCGACCTCGACGCTCACGACAACGACAGGTATGGACTAACGAATGCCCCTCAAGCGGGCCGATTTGCCTCAAGCCTAACCCGACTAACTAGACATGATCAAAATTCGTTTCCCAGTCAATAGCTTTGCAATCGGTGGTATTAGACGTTGGTACAAGCAGGTACTCTTATAATCGACATAGATCCGAGATTGCGGTGATCGGTAACTTGTCGGATTTTAGGCACACACCAAAGTGAATTAGCGCTCTGTGTATCCACATGAATGGTAGCAGCAGCTATAAACTCCATGTCCACCTTCCTTCTCCTTTTCTCTTTCACCTCCCTTTTCCTTAAATAGGCTCGGTAACGCATCTGCAACTCCTTTGGTATTGCAGATGTCCATGGCTACTTACCATCAGGCGGCTCGCCTACTCGTTATCTCATAAAATACACCTTGAAGGCTTGCCGCTCCAAAAAAATGATGATGCTAGGTACAATGATCGTGACGATTACCTTGCCGGTGACAGACACAAGTAACGATCATCACTTATAGTAAAGGGGAGGCTCTATTATCTATCATTATAGTGTTTGTATGTAATCGATGTATAATTTAACAATGTTCCGGCCGTGATCGTGACAGGTTCGTGTCTCGGCACGAGTTGTTCCCGATCCGCGCGCCGCTGATGGCGCTGGAGCACTGCATCGCGCCCTTCCTGGACCGCTGCGACGAGGACGACGACCACCGCATCACGCTCGCCGAGTGGGGCAAGTGTCTGCAGCTTGACGAGGTACAACACCCTGTTTATATCATACAGTTCCTGTTCTACCATTACGTTTAAATTATTTTATTTGTCATTCATACCTATTAGTGTAAGGGACGGTTGTTCGAGTATAAAGTAGGTATCGAAATCTATCAATATCTGAGCAAATAGTTAAAAATCATCCTTTTCTGTAAAACAAAACAAACGTAAAATTGGTACTTTTTGTACTTAGCAAATGTTTTTATTATCTATGTGTTTAATTTCAGTACGATTTGGAGGACCGTTGCGACGAGTTCACGGAGGACTCACCGAAAGGGTTCTAGGCATAGAACAAGGCGTCACAGCACGACGCAACACTCAACACGTGCACTTAGTGTTGTCCAAGAGATTCATACTTTAATGTAATTGAGTGTTATATACTAATATTACGCATAGTTACGTTACATAATAAACTTTAAAATAAATAAACTGCAAGGGCCGCCGGGTGTCGTCGCGCCGCGCCCTTACCTAGGTATGTAAATAGCAATTACTGTGATGCTGCTACCAAAATTTTGATATTTTTCAATAAATTTTAGACATTTTTGTTTATGTTTCATTTCAAAACTATATTGTTAAAGACCATTCCTTTCCTTCATTGATCCGTAGACGAACTAACAAAAATTTAGCCTTTTCCTCTTGAAATACTTAATATAATAACCTCAGATCAAATAAAAAGTTTAGATGGAACTTTGCGAACAAAGAAGTGAGGTCGGCTAAAACTACGCCTTGCCGTGTACAAACACAATTACACGCACACCCGTATACCGAAACTACGCCTTATCTTGTCAGTCGAGTCAGCTGAGTCGACTGACAAGATAAAATTTAGGTATTTATTTACCAAACTTAGATAATACAGAATTTCTTTTGGAATAAGTTATGAGAATGTGAATATTAAATAGTGTCATTTAGTTCTGCAAGTAGTACCTACCTACTTGCAGAACTAAATGACACTACAAATAGGCAAATTTGTACCTAGGTATAAAATGATTTTTAAAAATGTATGGAATACCAATTTTTTTTATCAAACTATGGTTAGTAATACTCCTCGGAACCCTGATTCCCAAGAACACAGAACCTCTGTAACAACAACTAAGTTGATTTAAATTATTTTCATGATTTGGAGGAAGCTCTCTAAACTGGGATTGCGTGGACTTCCACTGGATCTTCTAGGACCTATTTAGGCGATCGCTATTAGTGCGTCAAAATAAATAACATCGCCAGCAATGAGCTCAAAATAGAGTACGGCGTGCCTCAAGGAAGCGTCCTAGGACCAACGTTGTTTCTCATTTATAGCAATGATTTGTACCCCCTTGCTCTTAAAAACTGCCCTGTCATTGCCTATGCTGACGACACCGTCTTGCCGATTCACAGTAAAGATTGGACTGAAGCAACACAAATCGCAGACACCTACCTACCTATATAAATATGGCCAGCTGGCTATCAAAGAACCTATTAACCTATTACGTTAAATGCAGAAAAAACAAAAGTTCTACCAGGTATTACCTGGTTTAATGTCACATGGCAGCGCCTAACATTCGTGTCGTAACAAATTTTTATCTGCTTTTATGTTTCTATTAAAGAAAATATTACGTAGGCAAATCAAGTGTAACAAACTCCCCTAATCCGATTAGATAGTGTTATTACAATAGATAAATACATATGGGTACATAATCTTTATCTTTAAATCGGGAATACTGATTTAATTCAACCACTTTATCGCGCCGCTTCATCTGTAACATGCCATATATTATTGTTGTTTTATTATTAGCTTATTACAACAATAAATAAGTATTATCGTGTCGTCAGATTTAACGTAAAGTCGACGGTATGTCCTTTCCGATATATATAGATTACGGATGCACTGACATCGGAAAACGAACGAGGAAGAGAAAGAGCAAACCGAGCCTAGCATGCTGCTTGCTGACTATTATACTGTCTATAGCTTACTAGTGGGTTTAGTTATTCCATTGATACTCAAAGTGGTCTGTAGCCCAATTCACGTAATTAAAACCGTAGCGATGTCGCAGCGACTTAATCGTTGAAACAGTTGGTTTGGTTGGGGTCGACGACGACCTGCAAGGCGGAGACCTAAATTTCATCGAAAAAACTTTAAGGCCATTTAAGATGTAGCCTATGTAGATGCACGTCGTTGCTTTTATTATTGACTAGCTTTCCGCCCACGGCTTCGCCCGCGTGGTTTATCGGCTTTTCTGCATTTGAAGTTTTCCCGTTTTTGCAACATTTTTCATTAATTAATTTATGCTCCGCTCCTATTGGTCTTAGCGTGATGATATAAAGCCTATAGCCTTTCTTTATAAATGAGCTATCTAACACTGAAAGAATTTTCCAAATCGGACCCGTAGTTCCTGAGATTAGCGCGTTCAAGCAAACAAACAAACAAACTCTTCAGCTTTATAATATTATATAAGTAATAAGTATAGATATAGATTTTCTATGAATGAAATAATCTACATAGTCAAACAGCTTACCTATTAACTTACTTTATAGGACATAAACATATCGTTGTATTATTTGCGTTGCCTACGATTTCCAAATTAACCGATGAAAAAAATAAAAACAGGTAGTTTTTTTTATTATTTATTAGTTTTTACAGGTACCTACATGGGTGAAAATCATTTAAAATGACCATTGTGACAAAAATGAAACAAATATGAAAATGTAACAAAAATGAAACGCGTAACAAAAAATAACAAAAATGAAATATTAGGGCTTATTTACAATGCACATTATTATCTTACTATTATTGTTTTTTTATAAGGGGTTCTGCAATAAAACAGGTTATATTTCTTTTATCATTTGTTTTATTAATTAAAGAAAATTAAAACGAACATTGTTTTTCTTACAAACATATTTTTTCTTTGGGGACAATCAAAAGAGATCAACGTATTATCAGTTGTCTTTAAATTATCTTCAGTTCTGAGAATAGTTATGTTGAGAATGTTATTCTCAGATTATAAAGTTATCTTTCTAAAACAAATCAACGATACAACAAATAAATAGGCATTATTCAACAACATTAATTAACGTTATACACTTAAAAAAAGCTAAAATCAACAAATTTAATATCAAACTTTTTCTAATATAACCGTACGCTGCACTGTTAACTAACTTGTTATAATCAGTTTATAAATCAGTACTGAGCTTACTTGCATCAACATATGTCATGACTTTTTAACAATAGGGTAGTTAAAAAAATATAATTTTAAAGACTTAAAACTTAATTAAAATAGGAACTTAAAATATTCAGTTATTATATTAACTGTTATGGACAAAACAAAAAAACACGCTACGCGTTATAAAATTTCTTTAAGACGTTGCCTATATAGCCGTTGACGTTCTGCTGCTGTCATTGGCATCCTAAAAAGAAAATATAGCTTAAACACAAACAGGCAGAGGGACAGACAAACAAACATAGAAAAAGTAGCAAGCAAACAAGGAGCTAGACAAACAAAGGCGTCGATTGACGGCGTGCAAATACTGATAGACTAACTGACGGATAAAAGTCAACTGATCAAACAAATTAACTTGATATTAATTCATTATTTAATAAGAAATTTTTAAAAATCAACTGTATCGGTAGATTTTTTCAAATTTCTTATTAAATAATTATAAGCATAAGCTTCTAATAAAAATTCTGCCTAAGCAAAAATACGCTCACATTCAACAAGAACAAGAGAATCACGCTCTGAATTGTCAGGAGGTTCCTCTCTCTCTGGAGCCCTGATCACCCGTAGCTTGGACCCTGTTCCCGATACTGGTGGGCTACTATATTTTATATTTTTAAATGTATATTTTTATTTTTATAATTATACTTCCATTTAAAAATGTATTTTATATGTATTTAATTGAATGAATGAGAGATATAATAATTCAAAGCAATGTGATCGTGACTTTACTTCATTTTTGTTATTTCATTTTTGTAACGCAACCAAAAAGTGTAACAAAGCATAACAAAAATGAAACGTTAACATAGTTTGAAAGTAGCTTCAAATATGTTAAGCCAAACAAAAATCACAATGAGTTCTAACCACCTTTCATTTCAATAAAGGTTTGCTATAACCTATTTAATTAATTAATTAAATAATATAAGTCTCACTTACCTGAGTTGGTTGAAACAAAACAATAAGTATTGTAATAAGTTGGAAATTTGCTCGCCAACAAAGAAACACGCGTCATTCACTTTTTTCACTCGAGGACAAAATGGCCGACTTATATTCGATTCTGGCATGTGATTGGCTCGTTATTAGTCTGAGTTTTGCCATTTTACAATTAACATTTAATACCAAATTTTACTGTTACAAAAATGAATCACAAAAATGATCAAAACAATGGACATCCTTTTCTACCCAAAATTTTAATATTTTAAATAACTAATATAAAATAAATTTTACCGATATCAATGGCAATTATCAAAGTCTCCGCAAAAAGTTCATTAATAATTAAATACTGCAGCTAATATATTTATTAAGATGATTTTTGTGACGCAGCCCGTGAAGTGGACAAATTATTTTGTATGGAGAATATCCAAGTTGGATGAGAAAAAGGAATATTATTTGCTTTTTACTGGCAACGAATGTGTAAATCTGTATAATGTAGCTAGACAATATATCAGAGTACTATAATAAGTACTTTTTACATATTACAAAATAATTTTACAATAAAATATCGCGGGTGGACAAATGTTGCTATCAAAATGGTCATTTTAAATGATTTTCACCCACATGCATTTATTATATCTTCATGAAATAGCAACGAGCCCATTTCTAATGTCATTTGCGAATGATAACAACGACGACGCGCTCGTTTAGTGTCGTGTACACTTACTTACTCGTCGTAGTTAGAGTCCATAATTATTATCTTGAGAACTATTTAACCGATTTTGACGAAACTTCCTTAAATTGTAAAAAATAATAACTAAATCAATAAAATATGCTGTGTTCAGTAAATAAATGATTTGATTTGATTTGAAAAAAAAATCAATTGGATTTGTAGTTTTTATAAATACTTGAACATACAATACACATGAAATTTGGCACAGCTAAGCCTATCCATATAGATTAACATATACAAATATTGCGTCTTTTATTCGAAAAATATTAATAGTACATTGATAACCTTGTCTTTTTGAAGTCGGATAAATGATGGAGGAGATTCTCAAGTCACCGCGTACATAAAAGACATATTTTTTATGCGCATAACTTTTTACAGTGTAGTCCTATTTTAAGAATAATATTAAAACCGGATTTTTTATCGGATAGCGCATAAGTTTAAAGTTAGAAAAATTTTCAACTTTGACTTTTTTTTTTAATTTACTGAATTTTCAGCTGCGAACAAATTGTCTTTAAAGGCACACGTAATTAGGTAGATCTGATGAATCTACCACATAATGAAGACCTGGAATTGATCTGATGATGGAGATGGAATACAGTCGAGGGAACCCTTCAATGGTTTACAGCAACTACCTACTGCGATTTGAGTATATTTCGTTTATCTCGATGAGCACTTTAGACCTAGGGCTGGCTAAAAAGGAAATTAAAGCAAACAAAATTAAAGATTAGGTAGGTAAAGTAAGTAAATAATATCTGAGTCACAATGTAGGAACATTACATACCATCACGCCTGTATTGGCAGGCAGCTGGCGAAGATCCGGCTCTGTGGCGTTCACTAGGAGACGCCTGCAGAGTCCAGCAGTGGACGAGTATGGGCTGATGATGATGACGCCTATATTCCCCGAAGTACCTTACCTAAAAAATACCAGCGATGTCCCAAATAATAGGGGCCGAGCCTAATTACCATGTAGGTACATCAATGTCTGAAAATATCCCTTTGAGGAAAGAGTTATTTAGATAACAGATTTGAGTTGATCCTACTTGAAAGGCGGCAAGCACGAATTCGTTATCGTGTAGCTCATCCATATTACCACATACGATATTTACGTAGGTCATTGAAAATAAGTACCCAAGTACACAAGACTGCCAGATGGTTTATTATATATTTTTTATTAAAAAGCTTACTAGCAATGTGAGTCTTACATTACTAACCTAACTAACCCCTCGTACTAAGCTAAAGTGCTTGTATTACGAGTGAGTCCACGTCGGTAGTGCAATGGGTGGGTTTCGAACCGAAAACGACGAACCACCGCCGCTTTTTCTTAGTTATGTAGCTACCTAGTAGGGTTTTATTAAAAATCAATAAAAAGCGCCGTGTGATAGAAGATGGATCAAGTCTCAGACACGTCAATTGTCGTTAATAAGGTAAATATGAGCTTATGATGTAATCTCTGTTCAAGATATGGATTTGATAATTGATGATTAGCTCGTTAACAGTGGTTATCAGCGAAGGCGGACGTTAACCGAGTATAACTAGTAGCTGCGACGCTGTCCCTCACAGTGCCAACCCCACACCGCCGCATTATGTACAAACTTCTAGTGTGGTGCTGTCTTCTGCTCAGCGTATTCGCCGACCTGCGGGCCAATCGTCACTTGAAGTAAGTTGATCTACTTCACACAAAATTCACGAGACCGACTACAACGGGCCGAACGATGGGCCTCATAACGCTGAGGCCAATCGTCAGACTCTCGAAATAACTTCACATTTCTCCATCTTCTAATACAAAGACTTCATACACATCATCATCATATCAGCCTATTCTCGTCCACTGCTGAACGTAGGCCTCCCCCAAAAAGCGTCAACCATCCCGGTCTTGGACAGCTCGCATCCATCCGCTGCCAGCCACCTTCTTCAAATTTTCGGTCTATCGTGTAGCAGTCTATCTATCGTGTCCTACACTACGTTTGCCCAAACACGATCTCCACTCTAACACGTGTATGTCTGCTCCAACGATCGTATGTCCGTCTGCAGACATGGCCAGCCCACTTCTACTTCAGCGTGCTGATCCTTCGCGCAATGTCGTTGACTTTAGTTCTTTGGCGAATGACTTAGTTGCGAATTCTATCGACCAAAGAAACTCCAAGCATTGCTCTCTCCATTGCACGATGAGCAACGTGTTATACAACCCAGTATTAGCTGACCTCTAAGTGTACGACAAGCTTAGATACAATGAAACGTCACCTTTGGATAATGTGGCCCATTGTGTAATCGTGCGTCCGTGAATTTAAATACTACTTAGGCACTGTAAATTCTGATTCTAATTTATAGTTTGACATAAATGTTTCAATTCAAATTTTGTTTAAGTATTATCAGGATTATCCGTCAATATTTTAAACTTATTTTATTGTATAAAAACGTACTGTACACGTACTTGTTATAAAAAAATTACAATGTGAAACTATGAAGGCTGGATTAAACTTGTACAAGACTAACGTGGTCTGAGAATTTCACATGACCTATGACAATGTCTTTGAGATTTGAAGTATTTAAGAGTAAGCAGATTTTGTTTGTATTTGTCATTAAAATAAAATTAATTAATTAATTAATATTCAAGTTTTAAAAAAAGAAACACTAGCAATGTGGGTTGCTATTACTGGTATTCTCGTTAACCCCTCGCACCTCGTGGTAAGCTAAATGCTTGTGTTATGAGTGGGTTCACGATGGTAGTGTAATAGGTGAGTTCGAACTACCACTTAAACAGCTAAAATGCTTTGTACCTATGTAACACTTAACAATGAAGTAGCTAATATTAAATGATAATGATTTTCATTGCTTTCAGATTGCACCCAACGATCTCAAGTGCGCCCAATTGGGATGTCTCATCCAATGGAACTACTTTAGAACCTCCCACAAATGGGACGACATGGTCACCGCCGATCAATGTAACAACTTGGGCACCCCCTACAAATGGGACGACATGGTCACCGCCGATCAATGTAACAACTTGGGCACCCCCTACAAATGGGACGACATGGGCACCACCGATCAATGTAACAACTTGGGCACCCCCTACAAATGGGACGACATGGGCACCACCGATCAATGTAACAACTTGGGCACCCCCTACAAATGGGACGACATGGTCACCGCCGATCAATGTAACAACGTCTGCACCTCCTACAAATGGGACGACATGGTCGCCGCCGATCAATGTAACAACTTGGGCACCCCCTACAAATGGGACGACATGGTCACCGCCGATCAATGTAACAACTTGGGCACCCCCTACAAATGGGACGACATGGTCACCGCCGATCAATATAACAACTTGGGCACCCCCTACAAATGGGACGACATGGGCACCACCGATCAATGTAACAACGTCTGCACCTCCTACAAATGGGACGACATGGTCGCCGCCGATCAATGTAACAACTTGGGCACCCCCTACAAATGGGACGACATGGTCACCGCCGATCAATGTAACAACTTGGGCACCCCCTACAAATGGGACGACATGGTCACCGCCGATCAATATAACAACTTGGGCACCCCCTACAAATGGGACGACATGGGCACCACCGATCAATGTAACAACGTCTGCACCTCCTACAAATGGGACGACATGGTCGCCGCCGATCAATGTAACAACTTGGGCACCCCCTACAAATGGGACGACATGGGCACCACCGATCAATGTAACAACGTCTGCACCTCCTACAAATGGGACGACATGGTCGCCGCCGATCAATGTAACAACTTCGGCACCCTCTACAAATGAGACGACATGGTCACCGCCGATCAATGTAACAACTTGGGCACCCCCTACAAATGGGACGACATGGGCACCACCGATCAATGTAACAACGTCTGCACCTCCTACAAATGGGACGACATGGTCACCGCCGATCAATGTAACAACTTGGGCACCCCCTACAAATGGGACGACATGGTCACCGCCGATCAATGTAACAACTTGGGCACCCCCTACAAATGGGACGACATGGGCACCACCGATCAATGTAACAACTTGGGCACCCCCTACAAATGGGACGACATGGGCACCACCGATCAATGTAACAACTTGGGCACCCCCTACAAATGGGACGACATGGTCACCGCCGATCAATGTAACAACGTCTGCACCTCCTACAAATGGGACGACATGGTCGCCGCCGATCAATGTAACAACTTGGGCACCCCCTACAAATGGGACGACATGGTCACCGCCGATCAATGTAACAACTTGGGCACCCCCTACAAATGGGACGACATGGTCACCGCCGATCAATATAACAACTTGGGCACCCCCTACAAATGGGACGACATGGGCACCACCGATCAATGTAACAACGTCTGCACCTCCTACAAATGGGACGACATGGTCGCCGCCGATCAATGTAACAACTTGGGCACCCCCTACAAATGGGACGACATGGTCACCGCCGATCAATGTAACAACTTGGGCACCCCCTACAAATGGGACGACATGGTCACCGCCGATCAATATAACAACTTGGGCACCCCCTACAAATGGGACGACATGGGCACCACCGATCAATGTAACAACGTCTGCACCTCCTACAAATGGGACGACATGGTCGCCGCCGATCAATGTAACAACTTCGGCACCCTCTACAAATGAGACGACATGGTCACCGCCGATCAATGTAACAACTTGGGCACCCCCTACAAATGGGACGACATGGGCACCACCGATCAATGTAACAACGTCTGCACCTCCTACAAATGGGACGACATGGTCGCCGCCGATCAGTGTAACAACTTCGGCACCCTCTACAAATGAGACGACATGGTCACCGCCGATCAATGTAACAACTTGGGCACCCCCTACAAATGGGACGACATGGGCACCACCGATCAATGTAACAACGTCTGCACCTCCTACAAATGGGACGACATGGTCGCCGCCGATAAATGTAACAACTTGGGCACCCCCTACAAATGGGACGACATGGTCACCGCCGATCAATGTAACAACTTGGGCACCCCCTACCAATGGGACAACATGGTCACCGCTGATCAATGTAACAACGTCTGCACCCCCTTCAAATGAGACGACATGGGCACCGCCTATCAATGTGACAACGGCTGCACCTCCTACAAATGGGACGACATGGTCGCCACCGATCAATATAACAACGTCTACACCCCCTACAAATGAGACGACATGGGCACCTCCCTCAAATGGGACGACATGGGCACCGCCGATCAATGTAACAACGTCTGCACCCCCTACAAATGGGACGACATGGTCACCGCCGATCAATGAAACAACTTGGGCACCCTCTACAAATGGGACGACATGGTCGCCGCCGATCAATATAACGACGTCTGCACCCCCTACAAATGGGACGACATGGTCACCGCCGATCAATGTAACAACATGGGCACCCCCTGCAAATGAAACTTCATGGACATCCCCTATTAATATAACTACTTGGGCACCGCCATCGAACAAAACGATATGGCACCACTTACAAATGTAACACCACCCCTGTCAATAAAACGACATAATAACAAAAAACATGGATGGATCCCTGTCAGCTGTGACAATTCGAAAACCGCCTAAATGGAATTCTTCACTTAAAATGTAGATAATTTATAATAAATTGCATGTTTGAATTTATGTCTTTCGGTTTTTCAAGTTCTACCTTCTACCTACATAATCGGATTGTATATACTATTTGTAGTGTCAAAATAATAGGTTTTTACCATGATACTATCACGGGTATTCCCCGAAAGCCAGGCAGAGGTGTATTAATGTACACTAACGCTTCTCCCGTATGTTAAAGTGAAAGTTTTGTTTATAAGTATATGCTTCATTGCCTCATTGGTCGTAAGCGCGACTGCTACGCTAGAGGTCCTGGGTTCGATCCCCAGGTCGAGCAAAGTGTTATTGGGTTTTTCTATGAAATTCCCAGTAGCAGCTCGGAGTCTGGATTTGTGCCCGGTTAATGGCAATAGGCTCGCCCCCTATTACATGGGACCACGGAGGAGAGATGGGACCTAAACATACCGGCGAAATGTGGGTGTACTTATGAAATGAAATGATATTTATTGCTGTAAATAGATCTTTTCAAGACACTTTTACAAGTCGATAGATGGCGCCGACGTTTCCTATCTGACGACCTCTGAGAAGAAAAGTCGAAACAAACTCAGATAATCATGGTCTCTTTTAAAGTCCAGACAATAGTTATGTTATTAGATATGCGAGTTTAACAATGTAGGGCAAAATCTGAACAGGCCTTTTGAAGAAAGAGCCATAGCAGCTTTGAGTAGACCTGTCCTAACTGACGGCACACATACATCAGTCATCCTGTAGCTCAACCATTTTATAGGGAGCTCAACGACCCGTCGCATAACGATACCAGATCAGCAAGACATTTGTGTAGGTCATGTGAAATACTCAAAACTGTCAGAGAAGTTTATTATACATCTGATACTAGTTAAAGTTAACCTACATAGTACTCACATTTACATTTTAATATCGTACAATTAACATTTGAAAACAAAATAATATTATGCATGATTACTAGGACCTACAAGGCCACCCAGTCAACTTGTGAATTAAAAAAGAGAAAAAATATTATATATTTATACATATTTAAGTCACCACAAGCAGCACCCGTTCATTACATTAGTTCCATTAGTACACCTCTGCCTAACCCTTCGGGGAATACAGGCATGATGGTATGTGTATGTAAGTATATAATTGTATGATGTTTCAGAGTAAACGATAATATCATCGATGTATACATTTTTTTGATTTTTGATAATTTTTTTAAAACAGCTGAACCGATTTCTATCAAATTTGAACGGGACTATCTCTGAAGTATGACCTACCAAACACAAAAATAATCATCAAAATCGATCCATAATAATTGACGGAGATATCGCGTAACAAAAATAGACTCCTTTTTGAAGTCGGTTGAAAAACGACCTTATTCAACCTGTAGTTCTAACGTAGCCTTAGTAAGTAAGCTTCGAGCAACACGGTATGCTTGAAGTAAGTAGAAATAACATAAACCATTCATTTTAATAGGTACATATTGCTTTAGGTACATGTACCTATATATAATATTTTTACAAATAAATAAAATCATTTAAAAATATAAAAAATAGTAGTCCACCGGTATCAGGAACAGGGTCCAAGCTACCGGTGGTCAGGGCTCCAAAGAGAGGAACCTCCTAACAATACGCGCCGTATCTAGGAGTACCGCTTTCTGTACCATTATTAAGTATTTTATGGGATAACTCTGCAAACGAGCAGGCGAGCTACCTGATGGTAAGAAGTCGGGTCACCAGTTCTTTTGTATGTTTATGTTGAATAAGTTGACCTGGTACTTCAGTTGTTTGTGCTCCATTTATGTATGGATGTTTAATTTTAGAGTAAAGTTAGTACCTTTTTACGTTTACTATTATGTTGACGTTTATGTTGTTACGTTTAGGTTTAATTGTGCGTTGACTTGAACCAGAGTTAATAACCGAATTGGTTTCTAACCTGGGTAGTTTAGTTGTGTGTGGGTTCTGTCCTGTTAGCATGTAAGGGTTTAGATTTTTTAAATCTTTTAAGTTTTTGTCATTTTACGACAGATGGCACTGCATGCGAAAAATTTATGAAAACATGTTTTTTTTTTCCCTCCCACAGAATATATAAATATTTTTTTAAAGAAAAGCTTACTAGCAATGTGGGTCACACATTACTATTATCCTTGTTAGCCCCTCGTGCTAGCTAAATGCTTGTGTTACGAGTTCACGTCGCGTCGGTAGTGCAATAATGGGTGGGGTTCGAACCGATCTGGCAACTATGTATAATTATGATCGCAAGTCCGACGCCCTAGTAAATTGACGTCAAGCCGTCAGACGTCTGCTTCTAAATTGACGTCAAGTAGCAGTATGCATGCATACTGTTGCGTTTCGTACGGTGCGTGTCACGTGCATGTGGACCGCCGCCCGGAGGCCCAATTCCTGCTTCAGTTCCCTTCCTTCTCCATTTCTTCTTTCCCCTTTCTTATCATTTTCTTCTTTCCCCTTCCTTTCACTGTTGCTACTTAACCTACTATACTACTATAGTGATACTATAGCTGCAAACAAACAATAAAAAGTGCAAATAAAACATCGACTTCAAAGGTTACATACATACATACTGGCGTAACGAATCATTATAAACTTATTAAAAAACGAATCCCTCATCCGATTCGTGTAAGTCACATACCGAACAAATAAATAACCTAACAGTGCCCTGTTGTAATTTATATATTTAGAAATAACAAGTTTTTTAAGATCTTTACCCATTTGGATTTTCAAATCCTCCACCTAAACTAGAAAGAACTTTTTCGATGGATCTAATTGGAACTGCGTTTATATACCCATAAATTTATGTGTTTCGGTATGAATTACAATTATTATTATCATAATATAAAGTTCGTCTTCGATATTATCCAAAGCAGTACACTGCTTACACTTCTATATTTCAGTGTATTTCTTTTGATAACAATGCAGTAAAATAATTTAACTACAAAATAAAAAAAAACTAATGAATACAATTCTACATGTAAAGAAACGCTTAAAACAAATTAGTTCCACATTTATGCGTATGAATTTAGCTTGGCTTGGCAGCACTATAGATAGTGTCTCCGCCCGCCATTTCGATCGAAGCTGATTGGACGATTTCTACGAGTGACTGAGTAAGAAATGTTTACGACATTTCCGCTTACGTCAACGTTCAACAATTGGCTACCCTGAATTTGCTTCGAACGGCGCGGCGGCGCTGCCATCTTTGTATTAGCTTGGCGCCTTTCCTGTGTTCGTTGTTCAGTGTCTGTAGTGGTCATAGTGTGTTACACGTTTCAAAATGGTGAGTTTTGCAAGATTTTGTGAAAATTAGTTGTTATTGTCGTACTATTATAGTGTAATTCAGTGGACAATTGTGTTATGTACTTACTGGCGAAGTTTCAAGTCCGTACGAGCTAATTTAATGGGATTTTACATCAATTTTAGGCTGGCGGTAAAGCGGGTAAAGATTCTGGCAAAGCCAAGGCTAAAGCAGTATCCAGATCAGCAAGGGCTGGGCTTCAAGTAAGTTAATCCTTTATCATAATTAATAATAGGATTTTTCGGTATCTAAATATATCCAAATCAGATCTGTAACACGATTGCATTTAATTGAATAATATGAATGACCATTCAGTATGGCGGCGACCATTACCTGTACAAGGGAAATAATCAATAGAATAGTGCTACCATGAAAGTTTTTGTTTTCAGTTCCCTGTTGGAAGAATTCATAGACATCTCAAAAATAGGACTACGAGTCATGGACGTGTCGGAGCTACGGCAGCTGTGTATTCTGCGGCTATTCTGGAATATCTTACTGCCGAGGTAAGACGCGACGCCCTGTCAATATGGCGGCACTAAACAACGCAATAATTATTGTAAATTGCTATGTACCTACTGGTTATTTAAAAAAACTGACATCGATTTAGTTTATTCTTGCATTTTTGGCGCAGGCCTTTTATGTACGATTAAAGAATTATAATTTTAATTGTTATTATACCAAAGTATCATTTTGGCGGGAAACTTTTAATGAATAGGTTATGTTGTTACGACAATAAATTCAAGACATATCTAAATAATAATTACAAACTAATACAATAATAATAATAGCTATAGGACATTATTTATCTGGATTCTATGTATTTATTTACCTTTCATATTTTTTAACATAGGTAAGTACTTTATTACCAATTTACGAGTAGATAAACGGTACTGATTGTAAATGATTCTTAAATCTAGCTTTTGCAAAGAACAGACTATATCAGTTTCTCGGTTCATAATTTCACTATTAACCTAAGAACTTGCAAATTATAGTCATGAAACTTGTAGGTTGGTATCCTTAAAAGTTCTTACTTTCTTAGAGGTCGATGTCAGGTAACGAATGGAACCAATATTTCAGGTACTGGAGTTAGCGGGAAATGCATCCAAAGATCTTAAAGTGAAGCGTATTACGCCACGCCATTTGCAGCTTGCTATCAGAGGGGACGAAGAGCTTGACAGCTTGATCAAAGCCACCATTGCGGGCGGTGGCGTCATACCCCACATACACAAGTCCCTCATCGGAAAGAAAGGCGGCCCTGGCGCTCCTGTTTAACTTAGGGTAAGTTATGACATTCCTTTGAGTAATAAAAGTGATAGAAATTATTGAACGCCTCTTTGGTATTCTTATTACATAGGTATAAATTAAAAGAGTATACAAGTATTTTCTATGGAAACGCAAGTTATGTCCGTTCCAAAGTAATAAGCTTTTTTGAGCAATGATTGGATAGCTTGGTGAAAGTTCGAATCGAAGGCATGCACTTCTGTTGTGTCGAAATCATGTGCATATTGTGGGACACTTTGTTACCTTAAGAAGCTTATGTTCAACCTAACCCAGAGAGATACACACATCTGCTGATGTTGCAAGGAGGTCTGTTGAAATGCCCTTTTGGAAGAATAATTATGTATTTCTTATACTCAAGTGTGGTGCTCAAACATAAGCTCACATGGAATGAGCTCACTTAACACATGAGTGATGATCACAGTGATTCACATTGTCCATTCCATTTTTATTTTATTTTGTTAGTAATACATTGAAACTTATCCTATATTAGTAGTTTGATAACAATCGATACTATAGTACAAAACATGTGTTGATACGAAAATCACCGCTACACCATCCCAAGTGAGATAGCACAGCAGTGATTAACATATACACAGTCCAGCCTGTCTGTGATCATGTCCAAAATCCTGTAAGAACTAGCCTGCACTCTTCGCACCAGAGATACACACCATTTGTGCATTAGGGTGTAAAAGCAATCCATCCATTGTTAATCCCAAACTCAGAGCTGCCACTGAGAATTTCATAGTAAGTCTGGGAATCAAACCCAGGAGCTAGATAAGCAGTCACACTTAGCATCTCTAGTAAATTTTACTTGAAAATGTCTTTAAATATTTTATTACAATCACTGTGATTGAGAGAAGATATCCCACTCTACACATTTAATAGCACAATCCCTTTCTCAGAACCTACAAATGATTGTATAAGATGCGGTGTACAGTTTAACAGTTTCTGTTTGCTCAATATACATATAAATGTCCATACAGAGGCTCACTACTAATCACCTTAAGCTATGCAGCAGACTGTCAAATAACAACCTGTACAAACACGTCATAAGCAACTGCATAGTTAGTGTGGAACAAACTGCCAAAGGACGTAAATGCAACCTAAAATGTGAACAAATTTAAAAATAGACTGAACAAATATCTCGGCTCCAAAAACAAACTTAGCCATGAATAGCAGGCTACTATCAGTCACCTCAACTGCCTGCCTGTTAATAAAAAAATAAATTATTGCCCTTCATTTGCTTGTATGCCAGTTTATTTTCAACCTTTTTATCCCCCTGCTGGGCAATGATCTCCCCTAAACCTTCACCTCTCCTTTACGTCTTTCTGTAATATTAATTACTTTTGGTTTGTCTTCAGGTTATCTTCAATACCACCTTCACTGCATTTGACTCCGGGCATGTTTTCTATGGAACTTATCAGCTGATTGACAAATTGTTTTCAAATAAGTTAGTGATGTGAACAGTGGAGTGATTCCAGGGAACTGTTGGATCCGGACTAAATAGTTTAGTAGTTAATAAGTACTAGAAATATTTTAGTGTTAAGGAGATTTAATATGATTGTAGAATTAAGTTTAATTTTCTTGTTTGTTCTTGGGACATGATATTTTTCTAAGGCATTGATTATTACAATGACATAAACATTATTAAAATTATTTTGCTACCAGTTTCAGTTGAGCTATATAGGTGTCTGCAAGTGCCTCAGAGGCTGGTGCACCTTAATTTTTATTTTGAATGAATATGCAAACCTTAATTAATTCATAATTTGTTTGAGCTGTAAGCTGTTGTAATTTTTTTGCAGCATTTTGTATTTTTGAAGTGACAAAAATTGTAATTTGGTATGATTGAACTGTTACAAGTTGTAAGAAATGTATTTTGATCTTTGAAATATATTGAAAAACACTGATCTTTTTATTTTAATCGAAACAAATCTAAATTGGTACCCTAGCATACACTACACGCACGGCATTTTCTGTAGCAGCCAAGGTTTTGATTGTGCGCAAGTGCCAGGCATGCGAGCATGATAGCATATTATCATTACGGGCTACATCTTTCGCTGAACCACACATCAGTAGCAAGTTTCGGGGTTCGACCAACGCAAGTTCGAAATTTTACAAGATTATTTCAGATTGCCCAGGATTGCACATGTCCCAACAGCAGTTCTTCAGCCGACTTTACAAGTCAACGAAAAGGGTTTGTGTGATTGTTTCTTGTACCATGGGTCACTACATAGTTACTTATGAGCAGAATTACATTAAAAACCGGTGAAGTGCGAGTCCGCGTACGGAGGGTTCCATAACATTACGATTTATGACTTTAAAAAAAAAACAACTGACTAGGTTTCGTTCAAACTAATTTTCGGTGGAAGTTTACATGGTAATGTACGCATGGCTACACATCAAGCTATACAAAACCAGTTTATGCTAGACTCTTATTGTATTGGAAGCCTATACAGTGCCAGATCAGCTTAAACTGGATGTGTTTAGGTGGTCCTGTAGCCGTGTGTGCATCATAATTATATTTTTTTTAGTTTTATCATTCTCTTATTTTAGAAGTTACAGGGGGTGACACACATTTTACCACTAGAAGTTTCTCTCGCGCAAACTATTCAGTTTAAAAAGAATTATACTAGAAACCTAGCATCATTTTTGAAGACCTATCCATGGAAACCCCACATGGGTTTGATGAAAAAAAATTCAATTCTAAGCATGGGGAACCCCAAAATTTATTGTTTTTTTTTGTGTGAAAATCCATAATTACTTACCAAGTTTCAACAGCATAGTTCTTATAGTTTCGGAAAAAGAAGGCTGTGACACGGACGGACAGCCAGACTACGAAGCTATAAAGGTTCGGCTTTTTTAAATTTGGCTACGGAACCCTAAAAATCTCTACAGAACCGTTTTTAAGGAAATGAAAAATCAATACGTAATTGTTTTAAAACATCTAATCATTAAAATGTACAACACATTTTGCAGATTGAATTAATTGATTAATTGATTGAATAATGTTGTCCATTCAGATTAACTACGCCTTGTCGTGTACAACACACAATTACATGCACCCACGTATACCGAAACTACGCCTTATCTTGTCAGTGGACCTATCGAGCTATGAAAGCTCGACTGACAAGATAAGGCGTAGTTAACTAATACATATTAGGCCTCACTTCTTTGTTCGCAAAGTTCCATCTTAACTTTTTATTTGATCTGAGGTTGTCCAGTAATAATTTTGCTAGTCACCATCTAGTCTGTATGAGACAACATCATTTTGAAAACACGTGTAGAAAACTGTTCTGAGGGTAAAACGGTATGTCATTCTAGTGAGATTAAGAGGATAGTAGGTATCCGCTTCGCGCTCCATACAAACGTAGTTTGGCCCTTGCTTGAATTTTAAACAATGAAAGTCATTGAAATTTTGCAGTAACAATCTTATCATTAAAATACGTGTTCCTGTAGTATACAATTTCATTTCAATATACGGTTAAAAAGTTACACGAGCTCAAAGATTGGCAATTTTCGTTGAAAAACGGCCCAACTTTATGCTAGTATTTCTCGACAATGTATCAATACAGAAACATACCGATTCGAAAGAAACCCAGATAATATAGTGAATATATTTTTACAAGATTTTTTTTACGTATTAAAAATATTATAGGAGTAATCTCCAAAATTCGGAACAAGAAATACGCGTGAAATTGCAAATGTTTTGTTGTTTCTCCTCTCGGGCACGCGTTCGCATCGCGAGGGATACAGCGACAACTGTGCAACATTGTTGCGTTCGCGAGGGACACTCCTCTTAATATTTCGATTATATGGGAGTTTACACCTAAATCCTAGCAACTCCTCCGAAACGGCTTGACCGATTTTTATGAAATTTGATATGCATATTCAGTAGGTCTGAGAATCGGCTACTATCGCTAAAGGAAATAAACGCTGAAGGAAAGCATCGCGAGGAAGCCTGCATGCCTGAGAGAGTTTCTCGATGGCGTGTGAAGCGTGCCACCCGCAGTAGGTTGTTATTTCAAATGAGCTTTTACAAGCGTTTATGAAACGTTATTGAATCTAGTTGCATGGTTCTAAAAAGTTGATCCTATGGAGAAGAAACCTGGCAAGAAGCTCCATTCTCTCTAAATAAAAGATTTTACATTATTATTTTTTACGGGTCCGTACCCAAATAGCAAAAAACGGAACGTAACTTCTAAAATAACAGAATGATAAAAATAACAAAAATATATGATGTACATTACCATGTAAGCTTCCACTTAAAATTGGTTTGAACGAGATCTAGTAAGTCGTTTTTTTAATACGTCATAAATTGTAATGGTGCGGTACCCTCCGTGCGCAAGTCCGACTCACACTTGGCCGTTTTTTTTTTTGTATATCATTATTCACTTTAAGGCGCTAACAGACATAATTATGTGACAAACGTGACTGACAGACCAAAGAGTAGAATAATATACTAGGAAAAGAGAGCCCTCTCAGCAATTTTCAT
>OY292514.1:9282501-9454188 GCA_958496365.1 Subacronicta megacephala
GTGGAGTTTGTGTGGGTATTGTCTCACTTGCCTTCCCAGTTTACCTCGGAGAAACACTACAGCCCGAAGTGAGAGGTGCACTTGGATTGTTGCCCACTGCCTTCGGTAACACTGGAATTCTTCTGTCATTTTTTGTGGGTAGCTACCTCAACTGGTCACAACTGGCATACTTTGGAGCGGCACTTCCTGTGCCATTCTTCCTGCTTATGCTCCTAACACCAGAAACTCCGCGTTGGTTTGTCTCTAAAGGACGTACTGATGACGCTCGAAAAGCTTTGCAGTGGCTTAGAGGAAAAAATATAAACGTCGATAAAGAAATGAAAGATCTCTCACGCACTCAGGCAGATTCAGACAGAACAGGTGGAAATGCATTCCGACAACTGTTTACTTTTAGAAACATGCCAGCTGTCCTCATCGCTCTCGGATTGATGTTGTTTCAACAATTAAGTGGCATTAATGCAGTAATATTTTACGCCGCGTCAATTTTCAAAATGTCTGGAAGCACTGTTGATGAAAATTTATCCAGCATCATCATAGGACTCGTAAATTTTGTCTCAACATTTATAGCGACTGCTCTTATTGACCGCCTGGGTCGTAAGATGTTGCTGTACATTTCATCGGTTTCGATGATAGCTACATTGGTATCTCTGGGCGCCTATTTCTACATCAAGGATGCTGGAGTTGACGTGACAGCTTATGGATGGTTACCATTGGCTTGTCTTGTGATATACGTACTGGGATTCTCAATTGGATTCGGCCCCATTCCTTGGCTTATGTTGGGCGAAATCCTACCATCAAAGATCCGTGGAACTGCCGCATCTCTGGCGACTGGATTTAACTGGACGTGCACCTTCATTGTCACTAAAACATTCCACAACATTATTGATGCCATTCATATGTACGGTACAGTGTGGTTGTTTGCTGTAATTTGCTTAGTTGGATTGTTTTTCGTAATATTCTTTGTGCCTGAAACTCGAGGTAAAAGTTTGGAGGAAATAGAAAGAAAATTAACTGGGGGTTCACGCAGAGTACGTAATATTAACAGCAAGCAAGCACAAAATGGATGCTAATTTCGGATTTTCGTAAATACGAGAAATATACATTCAAAATTAGTAATTAACTGTGTTAGGAAGAAATATTTAGAATGTAAATAGGCAAAGCACTGATTAAGTTCAGTGCGGGCTTGAAGACTGAATGGGAATGTAGCCATAAGTTTATTTTAATAGGTGTAAATAATAGTAAATTAAAAGTCTTGCAACAGTTCCTTTAGTTGTAAAATTGTAGTAGCATTCCGCAGTACGACACTGCTCGCTATTATTTTAGTTCCTTGATTGATAACAATGTATTGGATCTGTTTTGGAAGACTCACTCATATTAATAACTATTGTGGAATATAATGTAAATAAAGAACAATAGAATATCATATATATAGAATTATCTAACTTTTAGAAACTATTAGATTCGAACCACTCATGAAAGCTTGTCATATATTGTATTAAGTAGATCTGTAACTTATTGTTAATAATGGTCATGACAAATCTGGTTTAAGTACTGTAGTAACCAAATAATTATTTTAAGTTACTTATAAACTGTAAATTGATCTTCCGTTTACTATATGATATAAGGATTTCGTATATTATGGAATCAATATTTATTGTTGTTATTTTTAATACAAAATAATTTATACTTACGATTTTGTGGTTTTATTTATGTTTATATAATTATTTTTTACAAATATGTAGTTACTTAGGGCCACTGATAGACACACACGCGATATTTAAATGAAGCTATGAACAACACAGAAAACCAAAAATATCTACGAAAGCATTTCAATAAACGATTGCTGTAAAGATGTCACTTTGCGATTACAGGTTATAATCAAAGATGTCACAGTTCTACTTTACGTGGCATTACATCGCATGACAGGAACCTACAGCTGGTTTGTTTTGTTGTTTTAAAATAATAATATGTAAAACTAGCGACATGCCAGCAACTAGCTGATGTTTTGTCATAAACTATAATTTAGTCCTTTAAAGCCCCCAACTGCCTACTTATCTGGTTTACAGCGTGTTCATCATTATTTTCTGTCTTAGTTTTGCACGTGCCTATTAAACCTACTTATTCTAACCTTTGTACAGACACAGTATTATTAACTGATAACAGTATGTCATTGTCTTGGATGATAACATAAATGGCCATATTAATTAAACACTCTCGGCCTAGAAAACGTCCACTCTTAAAGCGCCGGGCGTACACCCGCAATCCCGCATGTAGGAACATCTGTCTACGAGACACGCACGGCAAGTTTGCCGTTACCGGCCCGTATTCGGTCGCAATAGGGGCGATTTTTGAAGTATACGTGCAACGTGTTTGAAGTGTTGTTATAATCAAAACAAATGGAAACAATGGCATTTATTTTAATAACTTGCAAGATACTAAATACCGCGTCACGTAAGACGGATGGCAGAATACAACCGCAGGCAACACTACTTCTACCAACTGCGAGGTGTCGCTGGCGGTTGTGGTCTCTGGATTCCAAGCAAAACTTCAAGCACAACGGCAATCGGTATGTCACTGTAATCTGTTCTTATCACGAACAACCTTTGGCAATTATAAGTACATATACAAAACAGACTCAGATAGAGGTGCCCATTTCCACCAACGTCCCCTAAATTTTAAGGATCAACGATTTCACCTAGATCAATTCGTTTTCACCAAGCTTTAAGGAACACCTAAACGCTTAAGTGTCCCCCTAATTTCATTTTTCAGTAACCGATTTTCATTGCCTAGCAAGCCCCTAACAGAGTATGTAAATTATTCAAAACATGGAAGGAGTGTTAAATGATTTTTTTGAGGATATTGATGCCTTAGCAACAATAGTGTTAATAAGTAATGCTAAATTATTTTAGTACCTATTCAATTTTTTCGTCTCTCCCTTCAGGCATGAAATGTTGACTATGTTTTTTTTTGCCATTTTGTAGGTAATAATTATAGCTGAAAAACCACGTTTTTGATAAAATATGATGAACCTGATTATTCGTTTTCTTTTTATTTCAATTTCATTGTAATAATAAAATAGGAATACTGTCTGTATAAATAAAAAATACAGTTAAGACATGACAGTGCGACTAGTTTATTTGTGCGAACATGGTGGCACTGACTGCGGAGATTTTATGTGCATGATAAACTTGGCGGACCGTTTTGGCTGTGGAATGCACTTATTCAGCCAGTGATTGTCTCAAAATCAGCTAATCTAATTACAGAACAAGAAACTTAAGTAGAATTTGTGATTTTATTTATAACTTATTTAGTAAAATATAGGGAAAAATCACAAGCGAAAACAATATCAATAAAAATACGTCTTTGGTAATCACTAAATTGTAAGACATCTCTATCAAAGTGAACATTAGGTAAGGGGGGTATATTTAGGCGCTACCTACATTAGGAGTTAGGAGCCTCATAACTAAGAGATGACTTAGGTATGATTGGTGAAGACGGGCATAAGTTCCTTCTTAAAGAATACATATACATTCTTAGTTCTTTTATTAAATTCTAATTGAGGTTTTGGGACATTTACCTACGTTTTTTTTTGTGCTGTTGATAGCGTTTCTTGTACATATTTTGTCTTAAGAGGATAGTATCCGCTTCGCGCTCCATACAAACGTAGTTTGGCCCTTGCTTGAATTTTAAACAATGAAAGTCATTGAAATTTTGCAGTAACAATCTTATCATTAAAATACGTGTTCCTGTAGTATACAATTTCATTTCAGTATGCGGTTAAAAAGTTACACGAGCTCAAAGATTGGCAATTTTCGTTGAAAAGCGGCGCAACTTTATGCTAGTATTTCTCGACAATGTATCAATACAGAAACATTCTGATTCGAAAGAAACCCAGATAATATAGTGAATATTTTTCTCCTCTCGGGCACGCGTTCGCATCGCGAGGGATAGAGACAGCGACAACTGTGCAACATTGTTGCGTTCGCGAGGGACACTCCTCTTAATACTCATAGGATCAATCTTTTGATCTAAGATTTCATTGAAAAAAAATATCTACAGCTTCTAAATGAGTCGGCCAAAGGATTTACATAACATATTTCAATACAACAATGAAACTGTTTTATACGAAGTGAATTAACACAGTTCTTGGCTTGACTACTCACAGAATAACGTCAGGCGATATTATAGACGCCTGACGTTATTCTGGTAGCAATGAGCCCAATCAGAACTTTTAAACACGTAAATAAGTATTAGGCTTTTTATATACCTACAGAGATATGGATACATGCGAACAAAATTATAATTATTGTTTGACCGAATAATTTGTGGCATTACTATAATGCTAGAATTGTATACGCAAGCCGGAATAAAGATGGAATTGTCTGAGTAGCTACATTCTTTGGCGATCAAAGGATGTATCGAGGTATCAGAAATCCCTAACCAGCACGAGGGATCATCCTACACCAATCATAGTAAAAATTTTCAGCAGGGTTCGAAATAATCAGATTTTTATATATATCCAGGCTAAGAAATTGAAGGGAATTTCATTCTGAAAGGGGGTTAAACACTTAAAAATGTGAAAGGAAATGGCAAAATAATACAAGTGTCAAATTACCCCATTTATTATTTTAAAAAACTTAAAAAGAGTAACAAAATAGTTTATTAAAAAAAGATTTTGTTTTTTTTTAATGAACACTTAAAAAAACAAGAACCTATTATTATAATAATCTTCATTTGATTGTGAGATGAATCAACTAAGTTTAATAATAGGTTGTAAAATAAACCTTTTATAATAAGAAGTAAAAGGTTTGAATTTCAATAAAAAGCTAGCAAATTTCCCCAACTTTAAATGGGCAACCTCATTTAAAGTTGGGGAAATTAGCTTAATGAGAAACAATCAATAATTATTCTGAATTGTAGTTTTTCGCTGCGGGTGTCCAGGGTAAACATTAATCTCCAATATTTTTAATTCTGAAGACAAGTAAAAATCAATTGATATACTCGTATATCAAGATAAAAATCAATTGATATAGGTACATCGTGATATATATCCGGTGATATAAATCGGCGAACCCTGGTTTCAGCATAATAACATGTTAGTATACGAAATAGAAAGTATAAATACGTACTCGGTATTATGCAGCTATTAGGCGTTGCAGCTACTACGCTGTAGCACGCTACGCCCTTTTTTACATAAAATTACATAGATAGCGCCATAACTTTATTAAAGGTATGCTACGCGTCGGTCGTAGCAGCCGCTATGCTATAATGAGGCTTAGGTCCGCGTAGATAACTACGCACCTACTACACGTTGACTACGCTTTTTAGTAGCACGCTACACTCCTGCTACGCGTTGACTACGCTTTTTAGTAGCACGCTACGAGTCGACTACACGTTAACTACGCCAATTAGTAGCACGCTACACCCCCGCTACGCGTTAACTACGCTTTTTAGTAGCACGCTACGAGTCGACTACGCGTTAACTACGCCAATTGGTCGCACGCTACGCGCCTACTAAGCCTTGACTGCACTTTTACTAGCACGCTACGCGTCTATTATGTGTTGTCTACGCTCCATCGTATTCCACATGACGCTACTACAACAACGACGACTGCAAATCTCCCAAGTTTTATGGTATATAGCTTGGCCGTGCAATATAACATAAATACAACGTATTTTAAGTGCAATATAACGTATTTTTAACATAAAACTTGATATTCTTAAATTATCGCGAGCGAAGACGTAAGTCAGTATTTTTTTATTTTCGTTGGACATAAGAGGACTCCATAAAGTTATGAGGTTGCTGAGCTAGAATAGTGAAGTTTTCTTATGGCGGTTAGTTATCTTAATATTGACCGTTATAATTAAATTTAATGCCACACAATTCGCGTTTCGCAGGACGAATCCATATTAATAGTTACCGCATTAATAGTAGATAAAAAATGTATAATCACTGGTGGCAAATTTAAGAAGCACTTAGGATTCACACATATTTTTATGTAGGAGGATAAAAATAAACAGATGCAAATCTATGGTCAACATGCAGTAGATCTGTAATGTGGAAAAGTATGTGAAAACCATTATGATATTTTTGTTTATATCTTAGTCAGTAGTAGTAATCTATAGTAGATTATCTTTGCCACCCTTTATAGCCTAACATGTTGACGTTGACACGTGAACATGTGGAACACATGCCAGATGATTAGATCAATAAAAATCGTTTACCATTCCACCTTGCGAGTTTGTGTCCGTAAACGAAATACATTCATAGATTTTATTATTTACATTATTTCTGAAAGAACGCAGTATCCCCAAATAATTTCAAATCCAATCACATTGTGTTGGGAAACCAAAGTTGCCTAGGATTTTATGACCAAAGTTCTTTACGAGTATGTATATCAATAATGGCTTTTGTGGTTGTAATGTTTTAAATAATTATATTCTTTACTAATATGGATTTAATACTTTTTATTTTTAACTTTATACTGTATTAGAGTATTAGTATAAGGGTCATTCTACTTTTTAGTGCAGGTTTTTGGCACTGATAAAATAAGTTTCAAAAATTTTATGGGTAAAGATAAATAAAGTAATTTAATTGTATTTACGCGTAATTATACCAACACAATTGCAATTAACTGTCAGCAGTGAATTTTGCACATATTTTTTTCTGATAATAAAGGTTTTGTCGACCAAGGTAAGAAAATCATACCACTTTTTTACCAATCAAAATATTTTTATTGAGCAGCTTTAGTCAATCATTACAAACAAACAAATAACAAAACGTATTTTAGAAACATAAATCTTTCTCTTTCATATCTAAAATTAGATATTCTTTTTTAATTAGGTCTGATAAATGACATTTAAAAGACAACTATGTTACTATAGTGCACTTTTGTATACAAAAATTTGACATAAAATGTATATTATTTGTAAAAACATCTAAGCAACGTATTTAACATTGATAAAAACAAAATATCTTGCTTCTCATATACCTGTAATGTAATTTTATAAATTAATTGTACAACTCAAGTTTAAAAACCTTAACTTAGAATTAGGGACATATTGGTAACATGGTTGGTGCAGGAACTACTTCAACAATATTATCATAGGGCTCACAACTAACGTCTGTTTCAACAGCTTTGAATATCTTTAAATATCATATCTTTGTGAACATTTCGCAATATTTAATGCTAAAAAATAATAAAAAATAAGCTTTAAATAGTTTACATCAACAGTATCATTTGCGCCTCAGATGTTCTGTAAAAGATAAAAACATCGCATTCATCATCATTACCATCAACCCATTACATTGTCCCACTGCTACACAGGGACAATCAGTGAAGCGTCGGTAGCCTAATGGCTAGGGCGTCGGACTTGCGATCATATGGTTGCCGGTTCGAACCCGACCCATTGCACTACCGACGTGAACCCACTCGTAACACAAGCATTTAGCTTAGCACGAGGGGTTAACAAGAATACTAGTAATGTGTGACCCACATCGCTAGTAAGCTTTTTTTTTAAAAAAAAAAGAAAAAAAATCCCTCTCGTTCCTCTCAGTACGAGAGGGATTAGGCTATAGTCCGCTACGCTAGCCTACTGCGGGTTGGCAGACTTCACACGCCGTCAAGAAAATCTCTCAGGCATGCAGTTTTCCTCACGATGTTTTTCTTCACCGTTTAAGCGCGTGATAATTTATTATTAATACGCACATGACTTCGAAATGTCAAAGGTGCGTGCCTTGGATTCGAACCCAAGACCATTGACTTGGCAGTCCTATGACCATATCACTAGGCTATTACTGCACAAACATCGCATTATTTCGTTCTGATTTTACCTTCAGTAATTATAGTAAGCCAGTAAATAAATGTAAAATTGTTAAAATATAAAGCTATGAGTCGATACGAACAAATCAAGTTAAATAAAATTGGAGAGAATCAATGACAGAGTATATTTAGAACTGCGTTACCACAACGGAGTAACAAAGTAGACCGGTAACACAGTTGTAAAATAACATGTTGCTACCTGATATTTTCGAAATGACTTTGTAATTTGCAAATCCAACAATAGAATACAATTAAGTGACATAAATGCCGCGTCTCAATAGTTAAAACATAGCTAGAAAGTTCAGAAACTTACCTTTTCATCGGGTAACAAAGTGCACACCAAATAACCACACGCGTCCTGATTCACAACATTGCAGTGAGTAGGTGGCGTCGCGCGGCTTGCTACCTCTCCCCCATCCCGCTCTTGTCATGCACAACCTACCGATCGAGAAAGCGACAGAAGGTACCCTGTGACTTCTAACGGTTTTCTTAAAAAAGCGGTAACATAGTAGTACAGTTTTTTATCTTATTAATGAGGGACAAAATCCAATTAATTATAAAAAAAAAAACTAAACCGTTTATAAATATATGATGTAAACATAAAAAAAAGCCCACAAATTAAATAAACTTACCATTTTTTTTGAAACAGGACTGCACTGCAAGAATTATGCTTTTTTCGGTTAGGTTGTCCGCGTAATAGATCGGGGACACATTGCAATAGTATGGAAATCAACTATGTTACTATAAAACTCCACTTTGTTACAACACATATCTTAAAATAGGAAAATATTCAAATGTAAATGCTAATTGAAGTTAAGCAAATAATACGGCAGTTTCACGTATTGCGCAAGTTTTGTTTATTCGGCCGGGGGGACACAAAAACCTGCACTAAAAAGTAGAATAAGAGATCTTTATATTTTTCATCGTTTGTTCTTTTTATTTTTTTTGTTCAATATTTATTCTTCTAAGAAACATATGTTCATAGTTAAAACACCAGACAATGCTTAATATTCGCAGGAATGACATCGATAACAGCGTGAACAAAGCCTAACAAGCTTATGAATGCGGTAAAAAAAATTAAGCAATTAATATTAATCATGTGACAATTAAACTAACTTCATTTAAAATATCTCATTCTGTTCAAAACGACATTGCTTTGTGAATAGAACAGTTTTTTTTAAAAAAAAGCTTACTAGCAATGTGGGTTACACATAACTAGTAATCTTGTTAACGCCTCGTACTAAGCTAAATGCTTGTGTTACGAGTGTGTTCACGTCGATAGTGCAATAGTTGGGTTTCGAACCGGCAACCACATGATCGCAAGTCCGACGCCCTAGCCATTAGGCTACCGCCGCTTCAATTTTGAATTTTACTGTTTAAAGTTAAGAAAATTTAATCTTTATCCTTCTACTGTTCTCGTAAAGTTTTAGGCTATCACCTGACTTTGAGCACGTGTATTTATACCCTGTTGATTCCTCAATGTCAACAGCTTTGCAGAAATAATTAATTTAAATAATATAATTCATATAGGTTTTTATTATAGATAATTAGCCAAATTTAGTTGGACAGTGAATAAATAAGTATAATAAAATATTAACAATCTTAAAATGTATTGTTCTAACATAAATGACTTCAACCCATGTGAAAACCTGTCTGGTTTACAAAAGATTTATAATGTTTATTTTATCGAGTTTAAAGACACTGTAATACTACTAAATATATAACTGAATGATTGTTTTTGTACGAATACATTGCTTTAATATATTTTTTAAATTTCTTCGGTTACGCAGTCGGTTACTAAGTAGACGTAACGTTCTGGGTAGCCTGGGTTCGATTCTCAGAGCGAACAATATAATTGGGGTTTTCTGTAAGGGTGTTTACAACAATAGCATACTAGAATTTTACAATAGACTTTTTATCGTTAACAGCGATTTGTTGTAGAGAACCTTTGGATGGACTGAAGAGAAGGAAAGACGATGTCTGCCTACGTATGACCCAATATATCATAACTCATAAAAAATTACACAAGATACTATTTCCCTAAATATTTATTTACTCATAATAAAATTATCTAGAGAAGGAAATGTGCTTTTTCGATACTCTTTTTGGGTAGGCAAAGATCTGACTTCCGGCCTCCATGAGCTATGGCCTGAGAGCCGCTGATTCGGGGAGTCCACCCGAACAGCTAATGGTCCGGGGAAGGCTTCCAGTGGTTGTACCGGACCACAGCCGTCACGAATAGTTCATAAATGTGACTTGACATCAAAATGTTAGGTACGTTTTAACTTTATATCATAACTCAGAGTGTGTAGGTAAGTTATACATTGCAGCATAGCAAATTAGTACCTCAATATATGGAAACATCGTTTAAAAAAAATACAAACCCAATGTCATCCGTACGATGGTTATAGGATTGCTAATTTGTATGAACAAAATACCAATATTTAATGTAAGGAAAAATAAATATGTAGCGGAAAACACGTTTGGTAAAACCTAATTTAGGAAATGATTTAACTTTATATGAACATAACACTTTTATTACGCATTTGTAGGTTCGAAGACTTTGTTTTGCATTGCACAGCCTCACAGCCTCGAAAGCCAATCAGTTTTGTCAATCAATTTGTGCCCATATAAATCGCAGCGAGTGTAGCGCGACATGCTCATTTCTTCAGTAACTTAGTAGAGTACACAGTCAGTGCTGTGGTGATTTTTTATATTTCAGTTTGTGCAGTGTTTTGTATGATCATCGTCAAATACCAAACCCATCATGAAGATTTTAATGAGAGCGGATACGCATTACAGCATACAATACACTAGTGCCAGTGAAAAACCAAATTATACTTTTTCACAGGTAGGTTTTACAATTATTTTTCATATACAGTAATTGTTTTAATATAAAATTAGAGATTGTACAACATGTAAGGATAAAACATATATGTTTAAGTAGGTAAAAATAAAATTCATGGCGAATTGACGCATTTTTATGGCAGTTTTTTAACACGTGCATGACCCTATACTTTTAGAGAGGCCTACTAGATCAAAAATACTAAACTCTTGCAAATGTATTCATTACTTTTTATGGTTGCTGTTAATGCCGTGCACTAAAATGCAAGTCCACCAATTACAACAAGTTAATTAATATGTCTCTACTCAGTTCGCATTCAACTCAGTCCCTAGTCATTCTTAGAAACGCGTCTGAATTTGCATAATGGCTTGGGATTTTTGTGACCTCCGAGTTTTTATTGAACGAAAATTCACAATAGGAATTTGCTAATTATGTATATAAACTGAAGTAATAAGAAAATATGAATTCATCACTATGTTCTTGGAAAAACTGCGTTCAAGTCATGCATTAAAAATTAATACGGTACATTACGTTATCGTCTCGGTAAATGTATTAATATAATAACAAACTTAATCAAAGAAAGTCGAACTGCCCATGACTAAAACTTTAGTTTCTATTAATCTTAACTTGTAAAATCATGCACACTAAATCATTCCGGATTTGAAGTTGAATGAACTATCGAATCTAGTAATACTTATCTCTTCAATTCTAACGATAAATCTACTACAGTAACGTTTCTGGACCAAGTTCTGTAGTCAAACCAGAAATACATATCGTTTCGCCAAGTCCATCTGTCATAGTGGTTTTTCATATTCATGACGAAAATTTAGGAAACTAACATTTTGATTTTTATTATTTTTATTATGGCTTTCGATGGTATAATCAGTAAATTGATATCATTCCTACTTGACTATAGCAGTTACTTTAAAGTGAGAATGCTTTGCATTCACATACGACAGCGAGGAATCGAGTAGGTACCAGAAGATCTTTTAAAAATATGGGATCTATGACAAGATTCCCATACATATATACTATTGATATAGAGATCAACCAACCAATAACCCTGAGCAATGACCATAATAATGGTTGTCAGGTCAGATTGCTGTCAAAAACTAATAGCAGATTCTGGCATCTGATTTTGATGATAAATTTGCAACAAAAAATTCAATTGTATTGCTGAAGTAATAACAGGTAAGTAAGTATGCGTTCCAACATAATTAATAAATAAAACACACCGTACTCACATTTTTGCGATGCAAAATGTAATTCAAGTTTCCTACTTTTATTTACATAATTAATGGCCACGTTGCGCTTAACAGTGTTGGCGGCTTTATAACTTTTTTAAAGTATTTCTCCGACTTTAATAAAATGTTAATAAAGATTTCACATGTTGCATTTCAAGACTTACAGATAAAATTATTTAAAAATGCAAAGTGGTATATTTCCCCATAAAAATTAGAAAAGCAAAAGCTTTAATATCAGAATTGTTCATTTATTTATTGTGACGCGACGACGTGTAAGTGGATCCAATCAGAGTCAATGATTGCTTAAATTAATAGTAGGCGGTTTGCGTCGAATCGCATCGCACACGCCTCCCTGAAAATAACGTCATGCCACTTACATGAATCGAAAACATTGCGAAGCTGCTATTCACATCGTAGGCAACTACTTTGATATTTACTTGGACAGATGTGGAAAAACTTAACTTTTATGGATGTTTTAAAAGTTAACTTTTATAGTTAACTTTTTAGAGTTTGATAACGGCATTATTGTTCCTTTGAATATTCGATACGGCTACACATGAAACTATACAAGTCCAGTTTACGCTGGTCTCTTATTATATGCAAATCCCACCGATTCAAGATCAGCTGAAACTGGATTTGTATAGGTTAACCTGTAGCCATGTGTACATTCAATTTGAATATAACTTCCTGGTCATGTCGATCGTGAGATCCAGGGTTCTATTCCCATATCGACCTATTTTTTTAATAGAATTTCACATTAGCTGTCCGTTTATTAATGGTATAAGGCTGGGACTTGGGACCTAACAACATATGTAGGTATATAGGTATGCATTATGAAGTTAATTAAGCGAATTCTTGTGTAACTAATTCTAGGTACTCGCTGCTGTAGCAGTTTCAATGGGATCTATGATAATCGGCTTCTCATCAGCGTATACGTCTCCAGCCCTCGTCACTATGATGAACAGTACTGACATACCCGTCTCAGATGAGGAGGTTAGTAATTTGCTGCCATCTATAAGCTACAATTTATTTTGATTGCTTGCATACTCTTGATTAATAATAACATATGATTCCTTTTCGCAGGCGAGCTGGGTTGGCAGTTTAATGCCCTTAGCAGCTCTTGTTGGTGGCGTAGTCGGTGGGCCGCTTGTGGATTACATAGGCAGACGCAGAACCATCTTATTCATTGCACCACCGTTCTTCCTAGGTTGGATGCTTATTGCGACTGCAAGAATAATTCACTTAGTCCTTGCTGGACGTGTCGTTTGTGGTTTGTGTGTCGGAGTAGGATCTCTTGCGTTTCCCGTTTATTTAGGGGAAACTATACAACCAGAAGTTCGCGGTACGTTGGGGTTATTTCCTACAGCTATTGGTAATATCGGTATATTAATTTGCTACGCAGCTGGCAAGTATCTTAATTGGTATCAACTGGCATACCTTGGAGCAACGTTGCCTATTCCCTTTTTTATTTTAATGTTATTGATCCCTGAAACACCCCGCTGGTACATATCCCGCGGACGTAATGACGAAGCCCGTAAAGCCTTACAATGGCTTCGAGGCAAAAACGCTAAAATCGACAATGAAATCCGTGATATAGCTCTGTCAGATGCAGAAATGGGAAGTGAAGACATCAAATTAAAAGAACTTTTTAGTATTAAATATATGAGGTCAATATTAATATGTTTGGGATTAATGACGTTTCAACAACTTTCAGGAATAAACGCCGTTATATTTTATACAGTCAGTATATTCAAAATGTCAGGAAGCTCAATAGACGACAATTTAGCGACCATTATTGTAGGAGTTGTAAATTTTATTTCAACATTTATTGCTACCGGACTAATTGATTTGACGGGACGCAAAGTTCTGCTTTACATATCTTCTGTGACAATGACTATTACACTGGTCGTCCTAGGAACATTCTTTTATGTACGATCTGATTTAAAATTAGATGTCTCAACTTTAGGGTGGATACCATTGACTTGTATTATGGTTTATTTGTTAGGCTTCTCTTTAGCGTTTGGCCCCATACCGTGGTTGATGATGGGCGAAATTTTACCTGCAAAAATAAGAGGTGGCGCGGCCTCTATTTGTACGGCATTTAATTGGTTATGTACATTCACGGTGACAAAAACGTTTCACAATATTCTTGTGAGTATTGGCCCAGCCGGTACGTTTTGGTTATTTGGATGTATTTGTTTTGTAGGATTATTTTTCGTAGTAGTTTTTGTTCCAGAAACACGAGGGAAAAGCCTCGAACAGATAGAAAATAAGCTGACTGGTAGGGCTAGCACGAGAACTCGCAGAATGAGTTCTATCGCAAATATTAAGCCTTTGCCAAATGGTTGTTAGGTATTGGAAAGACTAAATTTTGGTTGTGAAATGTTCAGCAGAAAAGTCCATTCATGTTATTAATAAATAAATATTATCTACATTTAATACAAGATTTCTCTTTGCCACAAGTGTGAGCAGAAGATATTGGGTTTTATTTAAGAATCTGTATGTTATTGTATCTCCTACCTCAAAACAATAAATTTCTCTCAATTTATACTAAAACAAAACCTAAGTACATAAATAATATGACCTTTTTTTTTTTTTTAATGAACCTTGTTACACACACATAATACTTAATATAAAGATACTATTTTTAGCATAAAACCTATTAGGTTCATATTCGATTGTGTAAATATTTTTATGTTAATTTATTTCTTTAATAAACTAAGTATTAGTGTTCTACCAAAAATTGATACTTAAGTATTACTTAGATAGTTTTCTATTTTATTAAACTGAATTATATTTTTTTTCTAGTATGCTTTTTATTTTTAAATATTTTTCCTCAATTCATGCTTTCCTTTAAAATTGGTAAAGGTAAATCAACATAATCAAAAAAACATAGTTGTCCAAGACATAGTTGATCGCATAGCAGACAATTCACAGTGGAAGGAGCAGGTTAGCATGAAATGGGAAATTTTCCCTTATTGGGAATGGGAACAAAAAATTGTACATAACACCATAAGGATATATTATAGCCATTATATGTATAAATATTGAAAATTGCAAAGTATGGTTCTTAATTCCCGAGTGAATCAACCTATTTCCTTCCCACCTCATAGGTAAAAAGTGCCTGCTATGCTAGAGGTCCTAGGTTTAAACTTGATTCACAGGTCAAGCTGTGTCAGCAATTTATTTCTAGAAAATAAATATTTTGATTTGATTTGTATTAAATTTTTCTATGAAATTTGCAGTAGAAGCTTGGAGTTTGGATTTGTGCACAGTAAATGGCATAAGGCTTGCCGCCTGTTACATGGTACTTAAACATTCCAGCAAAATAAGGGTGTTAGTATACCTCTGACTGACCCTTTGGGGAATAAAGATGATGATGTTATGTATGTTATGTTATGTATCTATGTTGTACATATCTATTCTGGTCACACCTATTTTATATGCCAGAGACAGAGTGATAATAAAGAAAAGATTTATAAATCAACTGATAATGCCCTATTATTCTTCTCATAAATTCTTCTCGCAGAATACAACACCCTATTTAATGTAATTATTAGAAGGTATTTCTCCAAAGCCTTTATCTAAGCTAAACAACAACAGTGAATAGATATCAAATTACTAACTGTAAGTATTTTTTACAGTTGTTATTACAATTAATACTGAAAAACCGAAATCTAAAAATACATATGGCAAGATATATAAATTTGCAAGTAAACATAGTGTGCAATAATAGTGCACAGTATTATGTAGTTTCTGTCTTAGTAGTAATGTGTAGTATTTGTAGTTAATTAATTAATTGAAACACCAGCTCTAATTTAAGGCACTTAACCGTTCAAGTTTTTAATACAGACATAATGCAAAATCTGTACACCTTCTTCCTCCTGCTCTTGATCCTTACAACTTTTAGGTAGGTACTGAATTTAAATTATTATTTTCAATGGCTAACACCGAAAATCAGGCAAGTATCAACACAGTAGATTTTCTAGCTATGTTCCAAGGATGAACTCAACCCAATGGAGTTATTATAAAACAGTTTTGGCAGCCTTAAAATAGAATAGCCAATAATAACTTAATAAATCATCACGCCAGATACACTTAGCCACTATGAAGTTAGGATTCAGGTATGTCAATTGGTCTGTGTCATCCATAATTAACTCCAGTTACAAGAAATTAAGCAGGTTATTGGATACATAAATGGATTGTGTATAAATTTCCCATAAAATTGTTCATTTCTTTACAACTTACCCATAACTTGAACGCGGCAAATAGCACAGGTATCACACTCGACGTCCCAGCTCCACATGGCTACAGCATTCCACTTTTTCAAAGTAAACATTTTATCAGGCTTCTGTCCGTCATTGTCTCCTCGGTCTAGACCATCATAGTCTTCTCCAGACATCTTAACAATTGATATTAAGGACGAAAACTTTTCACTTTGTTATGTTTACTACTTGCCACTTGGGTTTCGATATGACGTTTGCCGATTGCGTTTTCACGAAGTCATCTATAAATATAATAAAATAGCAATCATTTATAATTTTTATTATTTTGAGGCTTGTTACTTGTCATCTGCCATTGTGTATTCATCTAGATTAACGTGTATTGTAAAATATTATCACAATAAGGTTTATATCTGAGGCCATTTAACTAATGGTCTAAGGGCAAGGGTTATTTTCTACATTCAAATCTAGTGTTGTAAACGCATAATATAGTGTCAACTTACTGTCAGAATATATCTTATCATTCAGGACGTTCCATTATACGCATTATTGGAACATCGTGAATGTTAAGTGTTGACCTTATTGTTTTATTTTATTTGTTACCAAAAATCCTCAGCAAAAATCTTGTTGTTTTGATAAGATTATCGTTTTATCGCCGTTATAAATATGCTGCTAGAATTGATAATTCACACTACTCTCTGCTACGATTACGATTTTTAAGCGAAAGTTTTAGTACTCACTTGTGAATACAATACAGTTGATGTCGCACTGCCAGGAACCTAGTGCGATAATGGAGAATGTTACTAGGTATGCTAAATCGCTTGAAATGTTGTCTCCGTAAAGCCTGTATGTATACAAATACACTAGTTTTTGTTGTAGTCAAAAATACCTAGTAGTTTTGATTTTATTGGCATTCAAAGTTTCGAAAAATATCGAGTCCCGCTAACAGTCACGTGACCGCTTGTGACGTCATGTTACAACGCGCCGCGCGGGCCGCAGCCCGCTTACTATCAACATAGTGTAATGAAATCTTATTACACTATAGTATCAAGTCGCCAGCGGTTATAGTAGTAGGTGTAATAGCTTGCGCAGTATTTTGTTGTGTTTTCCGCGTATTAAATTAATAGTCTAATAATAGTAAATATTATTCGATTAATAAAATGGATTAAGGATTCGAAAAAGGGCAATCGGATAATCTACCCAAAATAGATTAGTAAATATTATTCGATTAATAAAATGGATTAAGGATTCGAAAAAGGGCAATCGGATAATCTACCCAAAATGTTACGCATTATTTATCAACAAAATATAGTCATTTCGTTGCCGCCGAAATGCGAGGAATAAAAACGAAAGTCAAAATGGTCTTCACAACAAGAAACTGTACTTCTATCTCCAAATGGATCTAACCTCTTTATAATAAATAGTAGGAAATCGTGTGTTGTGCCTAAATATAAAAATACAACTACTAATTCGCCGGAAAAGTTATTTTTAGGGTTCCGTAGCCAAATGGCAAAAAACGGAACCCTTATTGATTCGTCATGTCTGTCTGTCTGTCCGTCCGTATGTCACAGCTACTTTTCTCATAAACTATAAGAACTATGCTGTTGAAACTTGGTAAGTAGATAGTATTCTGTGAACCGCATTAAGATTTTCACACAAAAATAGAAAAAAACACCGGCCAATTGCGAGTCGGACTCGCGCACGGAGGGTTCCGTACCATTACGATTTATGACGTATTAAGAAGTATGTGTGGTGTGACGCTAAAAGATAGAGTGGGAAACAGTGTGATAAGGGAGCGTTGTGGAATGAAAGAAGATGTAGTAACAAGGATTGAGAAAGGTATGTTAAGATGGTTTGGTCATGTAGAGAGAATCGATGAACGTAGATTGACGAAACAAGTATATATGGTGAGTATGGATGGACGAGTTGGAAGGGGAAGACCTCGGCGAACGTTCCGCAACCAAATTGCGGATGTTCTTAAAAAAGGCCAGGTTCCGAGCACCCTAAACCGACTGTCATGCATGAAGAGATTAATGAATGTAGATGAAGCGAAAGTAGTGTGCCAGGATCGTAGCAAGTGGAAATCTATAGTCTCTGCCTACCCCCATGGGAGACAGGCGTGACAATATGTATGTATGTATGTATGTATGTACGTATTAAAAGAAACTACTTACTAGATCTCGTTCAAACCAATTTTCGGTGGAAGCTTACATGGTAATGTAAATCATATATTTTTTTAGTTTTATCATTCTTTTATTTTAGAAGTTACAGGGGGGGGGGGCACATTTTACCACTTTGGAAGTGTCTCTCGCGCAAACTATTCAGTTTAGAAAAAAGTGATATTAAAAACCTCAATATCATTTTTGTATACCTATCCATAGATACCCCACACGTATGGGTTTGATGAAAAAAAAAACTGAGTTTTAGTTCTAAAATCTTAATGCGGTTCACAGAATACATCTATTTACCAAGTTTCAACAGCATAGTTCTTATAGTTTCGGAAAAAAGTGGCTGTGACATACGGACGGACAGACAAACATGACGAATCTATAAAGGTTTCGTTTTTTGCCATTTGGCTAGGAAACCCTAAAAAACAGAAAATTTTGGGAGTTCCTCATACTTAGAACTGAAATTAATTATTTTTTTACATCTAACTCATACGTGTGGGGTATCTATGAATAGGTCTTCAAAAATGATATTGAGGTTTCTGATTTTTTTTTCTAAACTAAATAGTTTGCGCCTGAGAATCTTCCAAAGTGGTAAAATGTGTGTGTGTGTGTGTGTCCCCAGTAACTTCTGAAATAAGAGAATAATAAAACTAAAACAAATATATGATGTACATTTCTTCCATGTAAACTTCTAACGAAAATTTGTTCGAACGAGATCTCAGTCAGTCAGTAGATTATTTTAATACGTCATAAATCGTAATGGTACGGAACCCTCCGTGCGCGAGTCCGACTCACACTTGGCCGGTTTTTTTATAGTTCTAAAAGACGTTAAAATGCAAAAAACATGGATTAAAGCTATTTAGTGCCATAATAAAAATAAATAAATAAATAGCTTTTATCCATTTTTTTTCGCATTTCAACGTCTTTTGGAACTATAAAAAACTACTTTTTAGATGTATTTTTACATTTAGGCACAACACACGATTTCCTAGTATTTGGATTGGACATTTTTAAAAGAATTTAGGTATAATTTCGACGGCACAGACGCGCGACTGCGAGCGGACTGAGTGAGCCAGACTGAGCGCGTTGTCCTATGACGTCACACCGTAACCGGCGGCCCGCGTCGTTCGGTTACAACTTGTTTTACTTCTAAAACGGAAACTAATTGACGTATCGAAGTAATTCTTTCACTAGTATTTTTTTTTTTTAACAGAGAATATGGAGTGCTAATAATCGAAATTCGTTAACATTCTTCATTATAGACCTATACGAATCCAGTTTATGTTGGCCTCGTATTGTATGGGAAGCCTTTAACGCCTTTTTTTTAAATTTAATAATAAGAATGCGAGATCAGCTTACACTGGAATATAGGCTGACTTGTAGCCGTGTGTACAATTTGCGAAAAACTAAAAAAGAATTGAATTTGGTGCCCAAGGCGAGACGATCAGCTTTAATTGTAAATTAATTTCATGGCAATGTGAAGATGCTTTATAGAACAGAGCGTCAATGTATATTTTTATTATTACAATTTTCCATATATCTAGGATTTTTTAAATAATAACCATTGCCACGTTTCAATGACCCAAACCGAACCGCAACTCACTATACTAGATAGGTACCTAAAACAGCCACAGCTGAACACACACCTAAGTAATTACAATATATATACTTATTTATATTCCTATCTGTGACTATTGCCAAAGATTTAAATTGGATACAAAAGCGTCATAAAGTCATTCAACGCATACGGTAAGTACGATTGTGCCATGACGCTGTAATCTTGGTCAACGCAAATGATGTGTTGGTGGCAATTAATGAGTTAAGTTATAGTAAGGCAGTTTATTGAAGTAGTGCTATAACTAAACCATTAGGTAGGATCAAGACATTATTCAGTTAAAAAGAGGGTAGGATTCGGCGACCATATCTGTCCATCTCTTGGCGGAGATAGAGTATTAAAAAAGTGCGGGTGAGTTAATGAGAGCCATAAAAAAATAATATATTTGTCGTAGGTATTATTAGTATTATTTATTGGTAAAAAAATGGTAACACAGCAGCTGCCACACTAGGCAAAATATTTGAATATTAAAAAAGTACATAAGTACAATGTTTAAGTACTTAGATAATAGTACACTTAAAAAATAAAAGATAGATGGGTAATAAAATAAAATATACAAGAAGGTAGGTATTACGTATCACTCACTAATTCATTGTTACCCTGTATTATGAATAATATAATTCACATGACTTCCAATTATACCTACATAAATTTAGGTGGCTGCTAGATGGCTATCTACGTAAGGTAATATCCTGAATAATACGTTTGTTTCAACATACGTATCTAACACCCATAATTTGAAATGGTAACTTATAATAACGATATCTATGTTGTCATTTTTTCGTTAATTATACACGTTATGCTACTTACCTACATAGAAACTATTAAAATTAGTCGGTAGGTTAAATTTAATTTTATCATATAATTACGAAGAACCATATAATGTGATATATAAGGCGGCCAGCAGGATCATGAAGCTGGCTGTGACACTGCTAGCCCCACTGAAACATCCCAGCTCTTCCACTTGCATTTGGTACCGAATGTTGTACGGGAACCTACAGTTTGCGTCTGAGAAAAAAAACAGTAGCTGATAAATTAATAAATACCGAGGTGATAATTTATTGAATTGTGTAAACAAAATTAATGTAATATAAGTTTAATATTTTTTATCAGACGACGTCGACTAACTCTCACAATGCGCGATTTGGGATGCACGGTGGTTTTTAAATACATAGGTATCACCAACAGTTAATCGTGACAATAACATGCTGCGGCTCGAAGTGAAATTCCTATTAATTTGTTAGGTAATTGTGAGTTGTAAATTGTTGTAGGTAATGTAGGTATTATGTACCCTTAATTGGTATCGTTTACTGCCGTAATTTAATGGATGAGAGCTAGAGAGCGTGGGTAATTGCCCGTCGTCTCCTAAGAAAATTGACCACCTCTGTTCCCATCCGCAGTAGACGCACTGGGCGCCGCCGCCAGATAGACCTCCTGTCTCCATGAGCGACAAAAAGCCCGGTAAGCGGCGCGCATGCTTTCGATTAGGATGAGGCCAGATCTCGCCCTTGAAAACCACCGCTTTATTTATTTACCTGTGCACACGGCGCTAGCGTAGCTGCCTTCTGTGAGGTTGGCTTCAGACTGAACAGATACATATAGTGGTGGACAGGTGTTTATAGTCCAGTAGTTGTCACAAGCGTTTTGCAAGCTAATCTCTATATTTCCACTAGAGGCCAAAGTTTCACACGTTACTAAACTTCCTTCTGTGACGTTGCGTCTAAAACAAAATATTTTTTCTTACAACAACAATGGAGAGTGTTACTTACATTATTCACTAGTTATACCTAGTTTAGAAACTAAACTCTTGATTCTGGAATCGACACGCAAGTGATTTATCGCAAACACTAGTAGGTAACTAGAAGCGTCGGTAGCCTAATGGCTAGGGCGTCGGACTTGCGATCATATGGTTGCCGGTTCGAACCCCACCCATTGCACTACCGACGTGAACCCACTCGTAACACAAGCATTTAGCTTAGCACGAGGGGTTAACAAGAATACTAGTAATGTGTGACCCACATTGCTAGTAAGCTTTTTTTTGATAAAAAAAAAACTTAGTATCACAAAGTAATCGAAAAAATCTGAAAAACAAAGCTTATAATATCATTGAAATTGTAAGCTGAAATAAGAAGCATGTAACTTTTAATGCAAAGAAATTTAAGTGTTTCGCCATCTTATAGTATAATCGCTACAATCAATATCCACAATTTGATACCTTTACACGCAAAAGGCGAAGGAAATGTTTGATGGAAGAATAAAAATAAAACGTAAAATGTATCAATTCACAGTGCGTCATACCTGGGCAGAGGCACAGTACGAGAGTGACAGATTATGAGACTTCCGACTCCACTGCCACTGCGGGCCACTCTGATTTTCCGATTGTCATTGTTCTCATAGAAGTAGTTAGGACTCAGTGCATAAAAGTTTATGTAACCAGGTTCAATGTAGTCATCAAATTGACGCGTGCCAGAAAGTCCCCCGTCGAATAATGAACCGCAAGTAGGATTTACGATTCTTCTGCCAACTAAAAGTAATAATCACAACATTAAAAACTCCCTGCTTTCAAAGATGGTGCCTATAACACCTGATAATTATTTCGAATATTCTACAATGGTCCAGGTGCGGCATGAGTAGGTAATACAATCATTTCGATGAAGTGACCTTGCCATATTTGCTAATCGCTTTTTAGCGAAGGAAAAATTCGACTAGGGACAAGATTCTGCCCGCAGTCGAGTGGTTCCATCAAACAAAGTATGGACAAAGAACAAAAAAATCACAAAAGAACATACTGCTTATTGGTTTACGATAAAATTTCACTTACCACTTTGAATACGATGTAATATCGGGTCCATAGCAATATTTACATTTGTTCCCGCGGTATTGAGGGCTACGGTGAAAATGTCGCTATACATATCTCGCACATAACCCCATAGGTTGTCGAACTGATTGGTGGAGGTCGCGTATAGTACTCTCAGGTCTGGAAAATATATAAACAAATCATTACAACGAGGAGGTTCCACTACGACAGGTCTAGTAAATGCGTATCCATCTATCCCTGATTCCTGCACACTTTGCGCCGCGAAATAATTATGTCGTCGCTTATCCTTGTTTGGAAAATATAACTGGTGACGAGATTAGAATTAGGTCGCGCCATGCACATTATTAGCTCCATTGGATTGATTCTTTAATCATCATTTTACTCACCAGGAATAGTATCGTTAATCTGTCGGGCCTGTTCCCATGCACCAGCATTGGTCTGCAGGTTGCCACTATTGATCAAGTACAATAAAACTGTCGAATTGCCACCAACATAGTTCATGGAGCTCTCGTTGCGTAGCATTTCTTGCATCATCAACCGAATGTTGGTCAGACTGGATTCAAGATTCACTCCCGTCATCACTGTTTGTTAAAAAAAGATAGAAATAAATTAACAATGTGCTTAAAATTGTGAGTTATCGACTGGTGTCAACGTCGATGATAAGGATGTCATTTTTTAAGGGAGCAGTAACATTACCATCATCCGTGTATTCCTTGAAAAGTTAAGCAGAGGTATACATCAGTACACCCACATTTTGCTGGCACGTTTAGGTCCCATGTTATAGGAGACGAGCATATTGCCATTAACTAAGCATAAATCCAAACTCCGAGAAGCTACTAAACTTTGCTCGACCTGGAATCGAACCTAGGACATTTGGCGTAGCTGTCGCATTTGGGGACACTGGACTATTAAGGCAGACAGTTTTATTAATTTTATTTTATAAATGAGTTAAAAGCTGAGATCCGTAAGTTTAAAATATAAAATCAGCTTACTAGCTACGAAGGAATAATAATGTTTCATTGACTCACTTGAATTATGCCTAGTGACGTTATAATCAGAGTAGAAATCGGCTGGAGAGTACGTTGTGTTGATGACGACGCTTCCATCAAAGGCACTCAATAATGTTACACTGGATCCGTATTTGCCGACTTCAATAGCATCTACTAAGTATGAGATAGCGGGAAACACTGCTTGGTACTGCCACGAAGAATCCAGCACGATATAAAGGTTTGTCTTCAGACGGAAGTCGTTGCTTATGGTCAAGGTTGTGATGCAGTTCATATCATTCAAGTTACTGGCTGAAATGGATGAATTTATTATCAGCGTTCATTTCGCTGTTGAAAACAAGCTTCCATAAAAAATATCGAGATACTATTGAGAACAATTCATCTTATAAGTTCAATGCTGGATAATTGCATACGTTTCTAAACTTGAATTGGTACTTACAAGTATATGTTTGTAAATTGTTAACAGCACTGGTAACAAGTTGGTCCAAGCCCCCGATGATGGTTCCACGAAGAGGCATGTTGGTGTCTAAGGCGGCGGCAAAGGCTCGTGTCTCACTGATCAAGTTGTCACTTGTGACATACTGTTGCATCAGTGCACGACGATTGCAGGCTCGTAGGTTAGGATCAAATGCACCATTCTATAATACGATATTAAGATATTTTCAAATATTTTAAAAGAAGAAGAAACCTATGAATGTTGAACTTTCAAATAAGTTTCCACAAACATTTATAAAATGTTATGAGTCTCGTTGCTCTATTTTTGCACGGTTTCAAACAGTGAACTTTTGGACTTTTTAAAAGGTACTGTATCCGTCACTTGAGCAATTGCAACGACAAGATGTGTAGTACCTAAGTTAGAACGTAATTGTTACGTAAAGTTAACATTATTTAAACAAACTAAACTTACCTTTGGCGAATAGTACATATCTAAAAGTTGCGACAGTTTCATAGTGCTGTAAGTGCTCAAAAGCGCAGATATTGTCGAACCCAGGACGAAACCGTCCAGGTCGCCGCGAATCTCCGGATCTGTCATTTCGACGTTGGTGCGACTGTGCAGCATGAAGTACCGGGTCGCTTGAGTACTGTTCCAGTTGCCGGCGGCCCCAATGGATATGGAAGTGCTTCCACGTTCTGTGCCTTGTATGAGTACAGCTTCTGCCAAGTCACCTGGAATTGTAATTAAAATTTTATAGAATAATCCTTTTCGAAGTTTAGATAACTTACCAAAAACCACTATAAGTAATAATGCATTTTTAATATAAAGTAAAATGAGCTTAAAAATCTCACCAGCTAGCGTGGCAGAGTAAAGAGAAGTCACAGTTTGCTGAACATTTCTATAGTTGAGTGTCGCATCCCTGACCAGCTCCATTATATTAACTTGCTGCGGCTGCGCACCCGCCGCAATACCAGCAATAAGGTTACCAGCAGACACAGCGCCCCACGCTGTGTTTACCACGCCGTCCAATAGTGGGCAAGTGCTCTCTGCCACCTGTCGCTCAGACAATAATCCACCATAGTTACTGAATTCTACGTCGTTATTTGGATCGTAATGCCTCATCTGACCATTTTTGTTTGCGGATTTCCTGAAAGAAATTACCGAAATATAAGTACAATGCATTATTATTACTTACAAAAATTGCAATGATAGCCAAGTAATAGGACCAGATTGGACTACCAAGTCAAATGTCTCGAGTCTGAATCCACTCCACGCATCTCTGATGTTTCGAACTTATGAAGAATATGAAAATGAGTATATGAAACATTATTAATTAAATATCAGGCGCTTAAATGGTGCAGGGAAACATCGTGAAGACACAGTAAGCCTGATAGATTTTATTGATAGAGTGTGAAGTCTGCTAGCCGTTAACTAGAGTGGTGGAACAGAGCTGAACTTAATTTCCGAGAGGAGACCCGTAGCTAGCAGTGGGAAAAAGTAATGGGTTGATGATGGCGATAATAAAAATTCCACGAATTTGGATAAAATTTTCGTTTCAATCTATATATCAAAATTTTACTTAGTGTTAATGAAGTGGTAAGAGGTTTACGCTTAGGTACACATTATGACAATACTAACAAGGCGGATGGTTTCAGAATCTCCACATCTTCGCTAATGGAGCGACTAGACCTTGCAGTTCTGAGAGCTCGGTACTGAGACATCTGGTTGCAGCTGTTCTCATCTCCTCGTACTCTCGCATCCACAGTTGTCGACAACATATGATGTAATGTACACTGAAAAATAAGAAGTTCGTAAATTAAGGTGAATCAGCGCGATTTATTCAGTTGGTTCATCACTGGGAATCGTTTGGTATACTAATTCAGGCCTCTGAAACGGTGCGGTGATCACAATTTTTATTTTATTATTATTACTTATAATAATAAGTAGATACCTTCAGGACGGAAGACACGGTGTCGTTGCTCAATACTTGTAAGTTGTTGGGAATGAGCCTCGTTAAAAGGAGTCTGTGCCGATGAAATGAATGAAACGTAGGGGCAAACGGAAGTACATTCGAAGAAGTAATAGAGTTTTCAGGCTGGTGAAACTCTATGCCATCTTGACGGTATCTGAAAGGTAAAAATGCCAATGTTAGCAAAGAAATGAATTTTCTAATTAAAGAAAATTTCTATTTCTTTCTTCTTTCACTAGAAATTTTCTTTAATTAGAAAATTCGTTTCTTTGTGGACATTTCGCAATATTTAATGCTAACGCTAAAAAATAATAAAGAATCAGCATGCCAATGTTAGGTTTATTTGTCCCATAGGATTGTCCGTACTATAAAAAAGGGTACACAATATCGAATCTCTTGTTGTGACCGTTTCCCTAAAGAGTAAAATCAATTTATCACCATTTATCAACTTTAAAAAGATTTATAGGTGTCCTATAAGACCGTATAAATTTAAGAACATATTTTGATCATTTATAAGTTACTTAAGTGTTTTCTATAGAACATTTTGGAGTGCATTCAAACTACACGCGTGAGGATTACTAACAATCATAATCGTGCTGATTGAGTAATTGTTTGTCCACGACATGAACTATAATCATAAACTGGGTAACATAGGTTTTGCCGACAAGATTGGAGAAAGAACAACAATGTTGTTGTTACTATAATATCGTTTATATCATTATCTTTTCCCGAGTAAAATATGTACGTACGTGTGCAGAAGTACAGTCGATAGCTGTCTCAGGTCCATGTTGACGTTAGGATTATCTTCTATTTTCCTTATGATGTCGATGAGCACCTGTATGGTGACGGGCGGCAGGTTGTTCCTGTTCATAAGGTTCGGGTCTCGATAGCATTCGCTGAGTTCGTCTGCAACCCTCGTTTGTGCCGTCTGCTGCGCGTGCACTCTGCCTAAAGCGGCTACCAATAGGACTGGTAACCAATACATTTTGGTATTTTCTGGAAGGAAATTGAATTATCGTTATTATTATAGTTCTACAGACTGCTACAGCTTACCGCGTTCTATCGTTGCTAGTTCAATGAGTCATTGATTGTTGTTATTGTGCAACATTAAATGAGGGCTTAACAACACTTGCGTATCAGGGTGAGATGGCTTGGCAATTTATATTCCTTAAGAAATTGACATAAAATTAAAATTACATTAAAGTAGTTTTTTACTTTTGTTCTATAAACCATGAGTAACAAATTATAATAAATATAGCGATGACGATTTCACAGTGATATTTCATGATTAGTTGATAGTTTATCAGTCATTTCAGGGAGCGGTCGAGGAAATTACAATTACTACGTATTTATACCTATGAATCGTTTCTGATGAATACTTCCTATTGAACTTATAAATGCATAGTATTATGACGGGCTTATGACCACTTTTTCACCAGTAAGTTTTTAGTTCCCATTTAATATAGAGCAAGCACCTATATGACTAAACTTAAACTAACACAGACAACTGCTACCTATAATTTTTTTCATAAAAGGACTTAAATTACATCCATCCGACCTATCATTAAAAGTACTTGCATATTTAAAATATTGTTCATTAATCTCATAGGTCTCCATGAGAGCAATATTATAATTAGTATTGTAGATTGTTTTCCCACACGAAACAGACGCTGAGAGCTCAACTAGTAAGTGAAGTTCAGTAACAACTGTTAACAATTGATTTCACCGAATTCAAAAAGAGAAAGGGTTGTTTTTTTATAATGTGTCAGTATAACTTTTATGTGATATTGTAGAAATATCATCATTCTAGCCTTTTCCCAATAATGGTAATCGGTTTCCAGTCTTAGATGCAGCTGACTATCATTAGATAGTTTTTACAAGCAACTAATATCAACTTAAAGCACACCCTAAGTATGTCTGAACATCACCGATATTCGAAGAAAATACTGGACTGGATATAGTAGAAATATGTTAGTTAAATAATCCATGTACTTAATATACTAATCAAGATATATTTTGTAATAAGTACTGGTATATCGTACTAAGGTTATCCTTATCAGAAAATGCAATCAAAATTAGAAGGTTGCCCAATTGTAAGTAAGTATATGTTTGTTTGCGCGCTCTACTTTTGATAGCGACAGGTATTTTATACCTATAGGTACCTACTGATAGGGCGTATTTTTATGAATCACGTATGAATTATTTCTGAAGTGCTCCGGCACTGTTACCGATAAACTATTTACTGTGCTTAGTACTATTGAATTTTCTCAGAATTTTGATAACTCATTAAATCCTGTTATTGATCTAGGAAAGTGATAGACTGTCTCATTAGTCTAGTGCTCCTAATCACGCTATGCTAGAGGTCTTGGGTACGATTACGAGGTTGAGCAAAGTGTTATTGGGGTTTTCTATGAAATTCTCAGTAGCAGCTCGGAGTTGCGATATGTGCCCGTGAATGGCAATAGGTTCGTCCCCTATTAGGTACATGGAATTTAAGCATACCGGCGAAATGTGGGTGTACATTAAGTAAGCCCTTTGGGGCATACCCCGAAATTGTATGTTATGTTTAAAGTGACAGATGATAGAAAACAATTGTGACACAATGTCCAAAAAGAGACAATAGAGCATGAATAGATTAATAACTAAGGAATTTAATTTTTTTCTATGCGGGGCATTCTGACTTTTGAAGTATGTAAAACTGTATGATAATAAAAAGAGAGTCTCGAAAAATGACCGATTTTAAAATAAACCACTTTATTTTTATAATAAGACATGTCTGTGATGGATAATATTTCGTAACTTAGGCTTAGTTTAAAAGCCTTTTGTAAGGATTTCTCGGTCTCTAATGTTAGCTGTTACTCTATCACCAAACGGATTGAGATACTTGAAATAGTTAGGAATATGGAATACAATGCGTGGTGTGATTAGAATGATTTTAAGGCCTGTGCAGATTTCCTTCAACGATGTTTAACCAGGGAAATTCCTGGGAACCGGTAATTAAAACTAGAACATTTAGCTTTAAAATTAATATACTATTAGGGATACATTGACATTATCTACTAATCAAAACGATATCTACCTACCAACGAAATAATATAATTATATCCAAGGCCGTCCTAGGCTCTCCACGGGCCCTTGAACATAACAGAGTTAGGAGCTTTTGAAAGTAAAAAAACTTGAATATTTTTATTAGTCCTTTTTTATAGGCTTGCCCTGAACTTTTGCCACTTGTGCTCTTTTGGAATAGATTGAACTGGCTGTATTTTCCGATTAAAACTTAATTATTCTTCATTTGTCGAGGCATAGGATACCTAAGTACTTCTGGATTTTTTTCTTACGATACATAATATATTATCATTGTCCATGTGAATGATTGCAAACGTATGTAGGTACATCATATACGATTAAACATGTAGGACCTGATAAGTAAAATAAAAAAGTTCCTTTACTATTTTGATCGAAACTAGTCTTTATTGTAAAAGGTGATTAGTATACCTATATATATCTAGTATAATATAATAAGGCTGATGAGTTTGTTTGGGGTTGAAAATCCCTGGAACTATTTGCAAAATATTATAGTTTTTGATAAGTAGGCCAAATTAGCGGGAATTATAATACTTAGTCTAGTTAACATCATACTTCCTACGAGTAACGACTCTTAACCCGTCAAGCGCCATATTGTAGACACAATGCAAAATCTATTGTTATGTCCTCATGAGGAAACTGTATGCATTGACGGGTCAAAAGCGGGGCAATGCGGGTGAAACCGCGGGGCATAGCTATTGATATAACCTATTAGTAGGTATTTTTAGCCATGTCCCACGATGTCATCGCGTCAATCGCGTTTTTCCGATCCTGTTGGCGTTTCCCCATAAGTAGTGGATGCCTATACGGAATTTGTCACTGTTATGAGTATTGAGATTTCGTTATATGGTACTTAGTCAGTGAGTGAGTGGTATCCTAAAATTGCTTGTAGGTATGTATTTAGATGAAGATAATGACATCAACATTCTCCTTGATTGCAAAGAAATACCTACATCGTGATAACTTTTAATTTGCTTCCTTTATAGATTTTGATGGGCATAAAGACTGCATGCACGCACTTGTCTATTGTAGTTAGCCCTCTTAGCCCTAGAGAAGAGGATACCTATTCGCTAGCAGTAGAATACTTACATAATATATTACATATATACATAATAATATATCTGCCTATCTATATAGATAGTCATTGCTTCCTCTCTCCTACATTGTTGTGCCTGACAGGGTCCGTAATGAAAAATAATACTGTAAGATTTACCACTATGTATCTAATGAGAGCGTTGTATTATTATTACTTAGATGATGTATTGAGTATATTATCTACTAATAATAGATTGACATGTATTGTATGACAATCGTCAGATCCTGTGAATTCTGTAAGCACATCATTTACTTCTTGATAGGAAGTGATTGAAAGATCTATCATAAAAACATCATTGGCCTATGCCCAAAGTGGCGTGGATGAAAATTTAAATGAAAAATCAATCAATTAACAGTATTTGGGATCAACACTCGTAATCCCAAATTGATTCCTGGTATAGAATCTTTAAGTAAGTAGTCCCTACACAATGCCACAATCGTGGGGGCCCTGATATAAATTTGAAACATTCTTCATAAACAAATCAATTTAAAGGTAGCGAAACGAATAAGTATCACACTATGTAGATAAACACATACTTTCGAGTAAAATCACCTCTCCAACTTTTTAGTCCAATTTCAACACACAGGACACAAAATGTAACAAGTAATGAAATTATCACATCTCCAAATGATGAAAACTGTGAAACTCCAACAAAATTTCCAATTAATTTCACTTAAACAAAGTCAGCAGCGAAAACCTTGCCCGGTTCAGTTAAGGCGCGCCCAACACTAGCCAACTTGTAAAATAAAGGGTGCCAGTTACACGATAAGATAATGAAAACAGGTCTAGATAAATTCGTAACAAATGATAGCCATACGATGCTGATATCTGCTTTCGCTAGCGATTACAGCGATAACACCTGATTATAGTGAAACTGGCACCTGATCCAAACCTAGGAAAATATACCTGCAAATTATTTTTTACCGATTTATTCTGGCTAGTATTTTTTATTATGAATCGGTACGATACATTCTTCCACGATTCTATATTTTTTTGTTTGACATTCGGTATGAATAATATGTAAAAACAGTAAAAATAATCGACGAGGATGGGATTCGAACCCACGCGTGCAGAGCACATTGGATTAGCAGTCCAACGCCTTAACCACTCGGCCACCTCGTCACATGATCTACAGTGTAAATTGTCCAGTCAGATTAATTTATAAAATAAAATTGTCGGAATTCCTATTTTATTGGAACCGACTTACACCTAAATATTTCAATGATCATAAAATATACCACAGATATCAATTGACTCTGGTAACTTATAGAATTATGAATTTAACAATCCAGCCTAACAACTATCTGTTTATAGCGACATCTACATTTTTCCGTTTGAACCAATGGTGGAACGGTTCGGTTAACTTCGCAATTTAATAAACAGTACCTAGGAATTTATTTAAATTAATATAATTATAATTTATTTATTTGATGCAGTCAAATATTTCATTCGTTTAAATTAATGGAAAAAGATTAAATGAAATTATAATATCTAACCATAAAAAATGTTTGTGGCACCACGACATCTCTCGGGAAAAAACTTAAATTAGTTTATTTGTTTTACAGTAATATATTTTATTACCTATAGATGGCGCTTACTGTTTCATAAGTACTTACTGGACAATATTACAGTGTTTATTTTTAAACAATGTATAATATTATTTAATCCAAATAATTTGAAATAAGCACCTAATTGCCTAGTAAAGTGTTATCGGTATACGTTTTTATGAAGGGGCGGCTACAAGATTTCTGCCTTCGTACTGTAAATCAACCAAAACAGATAGACGTTTACCTTTACCAGAACTAGGTATCCTAGGGATTATAATCCGTAAATATTGATAGCTAAGTATGTAAGAACTATTTGTTATTCTGTACCACAAGATAGATACATCCGGAATATTTGGGAACGAATCAAACGTAACCTTGATACGAACCTACCCACACTTACAACGTTCAATTTATTGTGCAGAAAAAAGTAACATGTAAGCACAGGGGAATACATAGGGATGCACGACGTCAGGGTCAACCGGAGACTCGGCGAGGGACGCGTTGCCTAGCAACCGATCAGACCTATCGGCCTCCCTCCATTCATAAATGGCGCACGCCCAAAATAACCGCAATAATAAGTAGTAGGCAATACCAATTTGGATTTTTGTTGCAACCACATTTTAGATTAGATGGTTAGGACTTAAACTTATTCTAAATAGTTTAGGTATTCTACCTATTCTTTTGTAGCTAGGGAAGGTAAAGACAGATGTGTAGGTACATATTATGATAGAAAGCTAAACTTTAGTAAGTACGGGATTTTATAATCTTAGGTCACAATCAAATCTCTATTCAAGTTCATAGCAAAGGTCAAAAGGTGCTATGAACTCTAGCCTAGGGGTTATACCCTTATAAACAAAGTTAAGTGTAAAAACTTTGGAATAGATCAAATAAAACAAAGATAACGTGATCAATTACATATTTTTTGCACAATGTAAACTTCATAATAAAATATATTTTTAGAAAAATAGCTACTACTTCGTTCAACGGACGTGGGTGTGCATAAGGTACACCTCTGCTCTGTCCCTTCAGGGAATACAGGTGTGATGGTATGTTATGTTATACGAGTGAAGAGCTTTGCGGGCCTTTCGATAGTTGTTGAACACATAAGTCCTATCCGTTTGATTTTATTAATTAAACTGCAATTCAAGGCCCAGTCTAGACGGACTTTTCATTTGGATTGCTTTGTACTTGTACCACAACATTGATTTGTACGTCGGACCGTCTGGGGCGAGCACTCGACGGAGTCTCGCATAAGGTTTTATGTGAGCATATCACTGTTGTATCGGATTGCATTTCCAATATCGTCTTCAATTCCCTTGTCTACACACACTACAACCACAGCCGCGAGTCCGCGACATTGTGCACGGGAATCGAATCCGTACAATAATGGCACTTGAAAATACGTCATGAATGGCATGATAGGTTTTTTGCACCAAAAAATATTTACTTACGTAACATTTTATGTCTGCATATAAAATCAAACTTTGTTTCGTTACTTCAAAATGTTATTTATTGTGAGTAAAATAATGATAAACGGAGAAGCTCGCGGCTAAGTTATAAGTAATTGCACTGATCAACAGATCAGCAAGGGTCAGTTGGTGGATGTATGACTATTCCTGGCATATCGGACCCCTCCTTGGCTCGGACAGCTGGAAGCCGTCGATCCCGGTTGTAATGAGAACTTCTGTGGCAATCGTTAGAGGTAGTCAGACGCCCAAAAAGCCTGATATATCTATCTATCCAGTCTATTACTCGAATATCGATGTTGCCTATAAATTGGGTAGCAGTCGCTTCGTGAAAAAAAAAAGATAAATCAGTCGCATCTGGTTAGACTAGAAGCCGACCCCAACATAATTGGGAAAAAGGCTAGGAGGATGAAAATGATGATGAACGACTAGAAACGTAGTAATATACTTAAGTAGTGCATATCATCATCATCATCATCAACCCAAACGTTACATTGTCCCACTGCTGGGCAATGGTCTTCGCTCAGTACGAGAGGGAATAGGCTATAGTCCACCACGCTAGACTACTGCGGGTCAGCAGACGCAGACAGACGTTTCCTCTCGATGTTTGCCTTCACCGTTTAAGCGCGTGATAATTAATTATTAATACGCACATGACTTCGAAAAGTCAGAGGTGCGTGCCTTGGATTCGAACTCGAGACCTTCGACTTGGCAGTCCAATGGTCATATCACTAGGCTATCATTGTAGTGTATGTGGTTCAGGATTATTTAATCTGTGATAATAGTGGGGTCAGATATAATTAGTCCCCTCACAAATAACAAAAAAACCTAGTTTCAATTAATATCTTTTGAGGGCCAGTGCCTAACTGTTTCAAATCAAATCAAATAATTTATTTGCTCAATTTAAAATAGTGCCTCCGTACCTCCATAGTACATATCTTCGTCAATAAACGGCGCTCTTTGGCGTAAGACTCTTATTTCTATCACATACGTTTACGTAATGTTGATGCTCACCGTTGCATTTCATTGTGGGCCAAGTACTTTAGCAGCACTAAAGAGGATTGGAGACGTGCTTCGTTTCCACGACATCGTCTCGACAGCCGGCAGCCCCGCCAAGCAGCGCCAGTCACGATCCGCTTTACCTAGGAAAATAAATACTTGCTCTGTACTGTCAGACATGTTGTGAATTAAACGAGCTGAACATCAAATTCGTGATATTTATTGTTTCTGTTCCCTTCTTGAATAACTTTTCAGCCATAATCCACGGTTGTAAAAGATCAATGTAAAAGATAATGTGGATAATGTACCTAGTTTTTCTATTTTATAGGTGCATAAAAATAAGCTTTTATTATTTAGATTCAAGTATTGTTTAGTATTGCTTCGCTCTTAAAAATTGTGTAAAAAGTTTGGACGTTTTGTGTTGAAATTTCGGTCGCTATCCCTGCACGGTAGGTACAACTACCTGCAAATATAAATAGACATGGTTTTCGATACTTACTTACCTAAAATACGACCATTGCCATTTAAAAAAATATTTCTAAAGGATTTTAGGAAGAATTAATTCCCAATTCGTGATTATTTTGCTCATTAAATTGAATTTCACAGTTCAGAGGGATTAGGCATGTCGCTCCTTTCTTGTATTTTTATTTATTTCCCTCCAATTTATAACAAAATAGATGAAAATGTCTGTATTATTGTCCGTCTATATTTTTTATTTCGTCTTTCATGTCTGAGACTAAACTAAAGCAAAACCAAAAGAGGTTTATCAAGTATCCGCCACAAAAAAAAAACAAGAAAATCCTATTTGTCTCATCTTTATGGATATATTTCAATGAAGTCATAAAAATGTCGAGACTTAACTTGCCAATGGCTGGGTTTACAGCGAAGACATCGAAAGGTCTTCAGACTCGCTGAATTTCATGGGATTAAGGTTGCGGGCTCTTATTTCAATCGATTTAATACCTCGTCTGAATCGCATTTCCCCACAACTGTCAGGAAAATTTGCAGCAATTGTGATAGATAGATAACTTTATAATATAAGGTAACATTAAACAAATAACGTTAAAACGCCGTTGTTATTTCGACGTATGCGTCTATTAAAATCGTTTATTTTCCGGTAAATACAAAGGAATTATCATAACCATTTACAAAAAAAAATAGCACTAGAACGCAGTAATTACTATAACATACTTACCGTCGTTATTTTTTGTCAAATATGAAGTATTAATACACAGAGAAACAAGAATTTTCGGATCAAAGAATTTATTTCTTATAAAAACTATACAATTCGTTTAAAATAAGATTAAGTAATTACAATTTGTTATTAACAATATTTTAGTACCTCTGGCATGCTGTGTTACTAAATGTTTATCATTACAATAAAATTAACAAAAATAGATTAAGAATAATAGATATCAATATTCCGAAATGTATGCTTCAAATACTTACCTAATTTATAAATACCAAACTATTTACTACACTTTTCTGTAGAAAAGTTTAGTAATGTATTACGGCATTGTTTAGTGCACCAAATAATTATTATTACTTTACAATAACTATAGTACCAAAATACATCTTGATTCTGATTAGCTAATAAAGCTTTATATGTAGGTCGTAACGAAATTGTTCAATTTTATTAATCAACCCTATTAAATTAATTAAATTTTACACACGATGTTTTATCATTTGATGCTTATGGTTTTGTGGGTCAAATCTCTGACAGTGTTTCTTTTCGATATTATAGTTCAATAACTTAAAAGGTTATCCTGTCCCGGGTATGGAAACCCTCAGAGACTTTTGTTAAACAGTGATATATCGTCCATTCCGCCGTGGCTGCTTTATCGATCTTATTATATGAAAACTATTCTTTGATCGTAAAAGGTTTCCTTTATATTATATTTCAGGAGTACAGCGCCACTATGACGCGGTCTGCTTGAAAGATTATCCACTTTCCCGAGATGGATTTTCTCCCCACCTTGCCGGGTGAAAGTATAAAATCTGTCTGCTTTTCCTTAACCAGCAATTTTTTGAGCTTATTCCATTTTGTTTTGTTCTGAGGACACAACTATTTATTGTGTAAGAAACAATATATAGAACTACAGCAAGACGTTAATTTCATTTTCAAATATTTGAAACTGAAATAGTTTTTCAATGAAGTAATTTAGTTAGGTACTCTACAAGATGAAAAATGTACGCACGCAGAACGCGAATAACATCAAGATAAAACTAAATTTACCATTTCGAATTCTCTGTTCACTACCGCTACCGCTCATCGGAAGTTATTCAATCTAGGCGCAGGCAAATTGTGTGGATAGGTCGGAAATATGCGGTGAAGCGGGCAATGGAAGGAGTGAGAGATGGTGGACCGCAACCCGATGGATTTTTCGATAAGTAGGTACTTTTATTATGTTCGCGCGATATAATGGTTTGGGACTTTAATATTTAGCTCTTTTACCACTAACCGATCAGTGCATTTCATTAAAAATATTTGTTAGCCATGGTGTAGAAGTAAGAAACGAAAAGGTAAAGTTTTAGTCGAACGAATATGAATTCTATTGCTTCTTCTAATTATGAATGAAATATTATATTTTGACCAATTATTATTAAGTAATCTATCGATAAAACTAGTTTTTTAATTTTTACACATATTAACCTTTGGCATACCTGAAAAAAAGATTGAAATGGCTTGCGGTAGAGCTAGCCATATTTATTTTTACCCAAATTATGTAGCTGCATCGCTTTCAAAGCAAATTGCCATTATCATAATTGTGAAAATGAAGCCTCTAATCTAATAACGTGCGCTGATTCGTATTTCGGGTCGAGTCGTACATTTAATCATGCACTTATTTATTTAAATGGAATTGTAACATACCTAATTTTGCGTTTCGCAAGGTATCTAGACTAATAGACTAAAATAGACTAAAATTTGTGAGTTTGTGGAGGCAATCTCTGGATCTACTGAACCGATTTTGAAAATTCTTTGACTAATAGAAAGCTAAATTATTCCTGAATGACAAAGGCTATATTTATCCCATTAAATTAAAAGAAATGTATAAAGCTAGTAATTTATAAATATGTCAATAGTGTGCAAAGTTTATAAGAATCTTAATTCTTTTATGCTATTGGGCATAAAAGCATAACTTTGCATGTTGTGTAAAGAGGAGCCGCTAATTACGTAAAGTGAGGTAAGCTTGCTTATCTGGTTTCATTCAATAGGTTAATGAATTGCTCCGTCTGAACTTATCTAATTACAGCCGAGGGCAGCTGTAAGTTTATTTCCGCATGAACTCGCCAGCATCCACTACTCTTTCGCCAATTACCCACCTACTTACTTTGTGTCTGCCGTTCTTCTTTGCTTATTTCACTCCGCCTTTGCTTGAGATAAGAGCAATGAGATTTTCCCTTGAGTAAGTGCAGCTGACAATAGACGCTACCTGAAGCGGTTTTTTATATCACCTTTGAGAAAATGTTATCTGTGAGGTTTTTTTTTTTTGTAATAGTGAAGTAAAGTATTAACAAAGGATCAGATACTGACCGTCATTAGCAAGTTTTGTTTTCTTTTCGCAGTACGTATCAAGGTGTTGTACCCGGTCATGTTGTTAAAGAAATTGAGTAACTTTAAGGAATTAGGAAAGTAAAAAAAATTAGCTTGCCATACTTGCTTAGGTATTATTGTAAAATAGATACCTGCTAAAATCACTTATAAAGTTATTTTCACATCTGTATCCTTTAAAAAACATACAAAGCTTAAATTTTATTGCAGCTGAATAAACAATAGATACCTAATAGTCCTATAATACGCTCACTAATGGTTATCGGCAACGATTACCTTATAAAATGTCTTACATAGGAGAGCGTTCATATTATTACCAAGTTGAACATTTTCCAATTTCCGCCGCATGAAATATTATGAATACTCTTCGCTGCCTGCACTGAAGGCATACTTGAAACAGGAAATAAGTCGTCGACTGTCTCGTACGTACCAATAAAATAAGCTACGTCAATACTACACGCTTTATTTTCAAATTCATGGCTTCATGAAAGAAAATCGTTTTATATCGTAAATATAATATGATATAGTTGTTTGTAATAAACGGCTTTACTCACAATTATTTATTTAGGTTTCAATCAAGTACATATAACATAGAGATACTTTATTAAGTACACACACTAGATGTCCACTGGATAAACATTGTTTTCGATCTCAATAACATTAACATACCATAACGCCCTGCATTTCTCGAAATGTTAGGCAGAGATACTCTAATACACACCCACACTTCGCCAGTATCTTTAGGTCCCATGTAATAGGGGGCGAGCATATTGCCATTAACTCTACACAAATCCAAACTCCGAGCTGCTACTGAGAATTTCATAGAAAAAACCAATAACACTGCTCGACCTGGGAATCGAGCCAGGACCTCTAGCGTATCAGTCGCGCTTAGGGCCACTAGACTAAAAGGTGAGTGTATATTTATCGGTAACTATTTAATAAAAAAATCAGTTAGATATAAATTATGTCTGAAAATAATATACGAAGGTGGGTTAAAGGGAAGGTAAAATGCGAAGGTGCGCTTGTGGGAGCGATGACCTGACAAGTTTCTTACAGGATTTACCGAAACAGTCTAAGTAGAATTTACAAATAGGTACAGTTGTCTCACATCACATCGTGACACCTATTTACCACATGAAATGGTGATTCGGTAAATAGACAATGAAAGAGGAATAACACAAAGAAATACAGAATGGCTTACAATGTTACTTATTTTCCTCATACCTAAAGCTAAAAACCTTTTTGTCGTATTAATAGATCGCGTGTATCACGCGCCGGGTACACACAACGACATAATTATATAAACTAGTTAATAATTAACGTATAAAAAGAAATATTGCTGCCAACAGCTCACGTTCTTCTGTTAATAGTAAGTCTTGCGTACTCAAACAGGCACATATAAATGCCAATAATGACCCATTATATCTTAGGGTCCTCATTAAAATTCGTTGCTGACGCCTCTGCCAAACCCTTCGAGGAATCCAGTCATTATGGTGTGTGATATGAAACGCTTTTTGACATAGTTAAGAAATAATAGTCTAATACATAAGTGCTGAAATAGGAATAGGTAGCTACTTATCTACTTCAATGGGGACGTTACTGGTCAAATTCAACGATTTCAATCATCCACCCATGTTCGTATGTCCCAATGTAATCAACAGGAATGACTTGATAATATTAATTTGGGTCTGAACTTAAAGAAACCTTTTAAAAAGAAAAGTACTATTCGTACTAGCTGCAGAATACGTAAGTACCTATTTAGAGAAGTATATGTAAAAAAAGGAAACACACCCCTATGTCAGTAATACTAGGAACAAAATCATGGAGTCAGCGGGACGGAAACTGGCCCACACGTGAATTTGTGGATAATTTGAAATTAAACTTTTATTTTACATTAAATTAGAGGTAGTTTAACTGAATAAGGGTTTCTCATGATTTAGAACTAAGTAATTGTAAAATTACTGCACCAATAACAATTATTTTTAAAATTACAAACTTTTACCGAAATTAGATTTTTACACTGTCAAATTAAAATCACTGCAAAAATGAAAAACAACCATTTCTTTTTTATTGTCAATGCGTTTTCGTATCGAGTGTTTCCTCCTCGAGCCTTGATAACCACTTGCATTCGATCTGGCATGCTTTGGATGGTGATTCTGATGTCAATTTGCGGTATGCGTTCCCAAGCCGTAAGTGCTGCATTTCCAAGCTGTTGAAGAGTCTCAGGAGGGTGGAATGAGCCCTTAATCTTTTTTTTTTAGCATAACCCAGATATGCTCTTTTGGGTTCAGGACCGGGATACGAGCTGGCTACTGCAATTTTTGAATAGCGACCTCATCAAGATATTCTTTTACGATATTTCCAACAACTGGGCGTGCATTATCATGCATTAGGAGGAATTTATCGTACCTGATGAACCCAGAATGTGGTAGAACATGTACCTGGAAGACCTCCTCGATGTATCGAGCTGCAGTTAACTGGTTGTCAACGATAATTAACTCCGTACAAGCTTCGGAACTCATTCTCGTCTAAACCATTACAAGCTGTAAGTTACCATAGAGGCTCACTCCATGGAAACTTGCAGTTTGTGTGGTGGTAATGGGTAAAACCCCTCTCCTCGTTTTCCCCACACTCATTTGCGGCCATCCATAGCACATAAAGCGATTCGAAACTCATCTGTGAACAGAACTCTAGCCCATTGCTCGTGTGTCCAGATGTCGTGCTCAATTGCAAACTCAACTCGAGCTACTCGGTGCTGTCTGAGGAGTAACTGATCGCGTGCTGGTCTCCGGGATTTTAATTTAACTTCCTCCATTTGTCTTCTGACCGTATGCTAACTAACATTTACGCCTGTTGTGATTTTAAGCCGATAGCGTATCTCAACAGCGGTAAGGTAACGGTTTCTCAAAATGTTGAGGACAATAAAGCTGTTATCCAGAGCCGATACGCATATGACACCTCCACGGCCTGGTCTGTGGGAGAAGTGACCCGTCTCCTGGTATCGTTTCAGAGTATATTGCATTGATAAACGAGGTACATCAAGAGCAACAGCCACTTCACACTGTTTCAGCCCTTGGTCGATTAATGCAACCGCCTGTGCAACCTGTGCTGGTGTTAATGGCATTTTTATTGGTTTTTAAGCACCTTTAGGAATGGAATTAAGAGCACAGAATCACAATAATTGAATAACCTAACATCAAACATCGTCAACACACAAATTTAAAGCTTCAAGTTAGTGGCTCAAATTACCTGATTCCACTAAAAGTTAAAAGTGACGTCACAGTTTACTCGAAACATAGTCAATTAGCCTCATGAACGAGGGGAAGACATTTTTTACCTACCACCATAAGAAACAATAATTAGAAACACTTAAAGCTCCTGTTATCGAGAGTAATCGCGAAATAAGCTTTTGGGCCACATTCCGTGCCGCTGAGTGTATATAAACGGTGGATAACATTGTGGGGAAACCTGCTTCCTTGAGATTTGCTCTACGTTTGAAGTCGATTTTTCTAGGAAATTCGCAGTAGCAGCTCGGATTTCGGATTTATGCCCAGTTAATAGCAATAGGTTCGCACTCTATAATTATTGTTTTCTTTTAAGTTATTGTGTGCATTATCCTGTGACTGTGTCAATAAATACTTTTTCTTTCTTTCTCTTCTTTCTTTCTATTATATGGGACCTAAACATACTAGCGAAAGGTGAGTGTAAAAAGTACACCTCTGCCTAATTCTTCGGGGAATTCAGGAGTGATTGTATGTTTTTGAAGTCTACTAACCCGCTCTTGGCGTGGTGGACTATAGAGTAATAAAAATATGTGTTGAAATAATAGGTTTAAGTGACCTGTGCCTAACAATGGGAGAAGGTATCATGAAGACTTTAACACGAAAACAATAAATATAATAAACTAGTAACATAAAGGAAAATGTAAATCCTTTGTCTATCCATTATAAAATATAATATACTAACTTATTAATAATAAAGAACTTAAGTCAAGCCAAGAAGAAGCTTCGTAATAAACCCGTTAGTTTTCTTTTCTTTGTTTAAAACGAAAGTAGTGGCACGTCTAGCGAGCACGTTGCATTAATAAGTACCAAGCGACCTCATCATCGGAGCCTTAGTTTTAATATAGCACGAACTTCAGCACGTTTTTCAGACTGCACGTAGATGAAAGGTAGCTTACGCTAAAGACCCTTTTGGCGTTGAATGTACGTCACGTATGAGCTTTATTAAGTGAAATAAAAGCAGTGCGGTCAAGGCTATTCTAATATGTTCTATTCTATGTGGTGATGCAAAGGAAAGTCACAGTTAATGGAACAGCGGAATGCCAACGCCTCAATAATTTCACCATATACTTAAGGACATTAATGACAGTTTTTTGTTTATTGTATCATATTAGTGAGATATATTTGCATATATTCAGATTATAGGGCGGTTGAATAGAAATAATATAGGTATATGTAAGACAATATCCACACATAATTCAAAACTATTGCAATCAATTAAAAGTTCTATAAACAGCAGTCTTATAGAGGCAGATATTAAGAGATTTATTTAGACACTTTTGACTACCAAAAGTATCAAATAACTAGAAGATTATTTCAGGCACATTAGTATCTCAAATTGAAATCAGGGCAACAGCCTTTATGTAATAAATTTTCGTACCATTTATAATGTCAATGTACCTAGCAACGTCCTTCGCAAAAACAAATTACAACGCATAGATTAGGCCTCCGAGAGAATTGAAGCACAGGTCATATATGGGTCAACGAAAAGTTCAACCGTCTCGCAGTAAACGAGTTCCAATAAGACTAGATTTACCTCGTCTCGTTAAAATTGCGTAGGTTTTACGAAAAAGCTTACATATTTTTATATATATTCGGTGCTTATCGTGTCTGAGCGATAGATAAACAGATTTAAACAAGCATATACAGTGGCGAGATGTAGTTATGCAAAGGTAATCGACCTTTAGGAATTGAACAACCTTGCGACATTGGCGCTCAGTCGGAGTGTGTCGACCTGGCGGCGTAGGACTTCGTCCGCCTCGGTCGTCCTCTCAACGTGGCTGACTAGTTTCACCAAATGCTTATATTTTTTTAAGAATGGCTCAGATGAACCAAACCAAAATTAGTCGAAATCTAATTCAAAAGAATGTAGGCAAGGTGCTAAAACCGCAAAAGTCCATTTATGTATTGCATGGGCTTTTAATTACATGCACTTCTAAGAGCATCGCTGTCGTCGTGATTAAAATTATATTTTAATAGTAATAGGAATTAAGTAAACATAATTATTATCAATTAATCATAAGCATAATTATTAGGAAAAAATATTTTCTAATGCAATGTCCCAAATATAAATTACAAAAAGTGGTATCCCTACCGCCGCCCGCCCGTCGTTCGAAGGCGACAAGGGCGCGTCGTCCAACCGGTGCAGCATCAAATCAAAATCATTCACTATTCTCTCAGAATAACATTATGTAAAGCTTAGCATTATGTAAAATTTGGTAATGCAAAGTAAAAAATATAAATTTAATTGGATGCTAACTAGTATTGCTGTTTTCAATTGGTCATGGTCCTGACCACGGCGGTAAGGTATCATGTAGTTCTAATAATGGGGTTATAAAAAATGCGATATCGGTTATCTGCCTACTTAAAAATACATATTCAAAATCGTGTTGAAACGACGAGTACCCTCAGATCAACACACAATTACACGCACATATGTATTAGTTAACTACGCCTTATCTTGTCAGTCGAGCTTTAGATACCTCGATAGCTCGACTGACGAGATAAGGCGTAGTTTCGGTATACGTGTGTGTGTTGTACACCGTTAGGCGTAGTTTCAGCCGGCCTCACTTCTTTGTTCGCAAAGTTCCATCTTAACTTTTTATTTGATCAGAGCGAGTACCTACTATTAACTGAGTTACAGTGCTATTTATATATTTTATTATTGAGGACCAAAGAGGCATCGAAAGGCGATAATAAAGATTAAAAAAACTTTGAAAACACTTTTAATATTGCAGTGAAGTTCAAAGTTACGAGTGGTATAATGTAAAGTAAGTACCATTCCATTCTCAGGCCAATAACAATAAAAAGGTGACTACGCACGGTCATTGATATATCAGATGCTTTCCTTTGTTGCCTTAGTAGTCAACCTATCGTCAGTTTATTACTTATGTCAGTTTCCAATAAGAAACAAATACACGGTTTTATTTATAATTCTTAGAAAATCTTTTTCAAATTAATGTGAATCGTATTATTAATCGAAACCGGCTCCTTCGTAGCTTTGCAATAGATTTATATAAAGTGGTTACAAACAACATATAGGTATACAAGATGTCCATTTATGAGGTAGGTCGCACTGTAAACCGAAGATCATGCATGAGGAGTTTATTGAACGTAGATGAAGCGAAAGTGGTGTGCCAGGATCGTAGCAAGTGGAAATATATAGTCTCTGCCCTCATGGGAGACAGGCGTGACAATATGTCTCTACATAAGTAGGTAGGTAGGCCGTGTAATAAGTGATGTCTGCTAATCTCCAAAAACAAATGTATTGTACCTGAGGGAGGCAAGGAAATTTAATGCGAAGGGAAACCCATGTTATTTCTCAAACGGCAATTTAAATACTTTCTAAGCTCATGGGTAAGTGATGTGGACAAATTACGTAAATGTATGTTTAGTATTACAAGAGGGAAATTGAATCGTAGGGGAGGCTGCCACCGGCGTAGGTATTTATAAGCCAATTGTTATACAGGTGCCTTCAGACATGTTGCCTATATATTAGGAGAATGTTTATGGATATCTTATATTTTATGTATCAACCAAAAATATCTATAACCCTGCAAGCCCCGCATAACCGATAATGTTAGTTAAGGCTTAAACTGTGGTAATGATAGATCAAATGTATAATTATGACAATATTACTACCACGTACTCGTAAACTTGACAATTGACATGATAAACTTATTTCAAAATGTAAGTAAAAAAAAATGATTTCTACAATCTACATACCTTTTTACTTGCAACTTAATCGCTAATGTTAACTACTAGCCCCGTATAAAATAATTCAAATGGGTATTAGTTAGTACATTAGTTTTTAGTTTTTACCATTTCATGGCCACTAGAAATTGCATGTATAAAACAAAATCACGTTGAATTCCCTGAAAAATATACAAGTTCATCGAACTCTTTCATTTGTACGTGTATAAAAATTTCGTTGTGTTAGTTACGCACACCATTCCCTATGGGGGTGAAAATAGTCATAAAACAGAGACACTTTTTTTAACTCGGCGCTGGGCGAGACGAAAGACTCCTCGGCGAAGCGAGGTGTGCTAGCCTGAGGCCTTTGATAACTCATGAAAAATTCAAGTGCTCCCGACAATATCTACGGATACCTACATAGATATATGTAAAGGGTAAAACGTTCGGGAAAACTTCGAAGTTGGAAACTATGAGCTTATTGAAAATTTTAGTAACTTGAATGAAGTAATAGTTTTTAATGTAGTTGGGTGAGTTGATTTAACATCCTTGGTTACATACCTACCGTAGGTAGGCAGGTAAGTGATTTTATATTTTTACTACATATAATATAAGTGTACCTATGAATATAATATGTGTATTTTACATTAATAAAAGTGTAAGCCCTTTTAATAAAAAGGGAGTCCATTCTTCACGCAAAAGTAAAAATCGATTTTGAGATATCGACACGTAAATTTACATAAATGTCTGCGTGTAACAGGGCCACACTTACCTAAATTCCGTATATTAATAAAGTAGGATTAAACATAATGAATTGCGCACCGCCTGAGAAAGTTGTAATTTGGTATTTAGGAAAATTGCTTCGAGGTATTTTAACATTATTTATTTCTATTGATCACTTACTTGGATTTAAGAGTATTTTAAAGAACATAGAATTGCCTTTCTCGCCACTTTTTAAATCATGCTAAGTATGTAGTTCATTATCTCAATGTATTAAAGTTCTGCTTGATGTTGATTTTAACGGTGTAATTGCCGCAGCTAAAAATTTATCGATACATTAATTCTTCCTGTTACATTATATTGTTCTGCACAAACATCCCGTATTTACTGTAAAAAATAAGACTTATCGGAGTGTATTAAAAAAGTGAAAGCATAAAGGGCACAAAAACAAGAGTAGGTATTGACAGCGGAATCATACTAAATTAATGTCTAGAATCAGATTGATATACGCGAATATAACGAAAGTATATTGGCGTATATCAATTTCACCGTTTACGCAAATCACACGTATGTATGTTCATACAATTTCTAACGTTAGGGGAGTGTGTTTATTCCAATAAAAGTCGTGCAATCTCAGCGCCCCACACAGATAGCGTAGAAATATTGCCTTCATATCTGCCACGAGCAGTAAATTGGCGAAAAAATGTTGTTGATCCCTCGTACATAATAAACTAATACATATTTCATCAACGTCAAAATAGATTCTCCTCGCTTTTGGTATATTTATTACATATTTTGGCGATATATGCGCTTACGTTTCAGGGAAAGCTCATAAAACGCAGATGCTAAATACTGGTAACACGTATACACGTCCGATCTACATAGACGAATATGTCTCACTCGTATGCTCCCACCGGCATTCCCAAATGTAATCAGCCAGAGCTGAGTACAGACACTAAGGGAATTTCTATGTAAATTGTTTTACCAGACCGCGGATATGATTGGCGACAAATTGTTACTGCGGAATACAGATAGAATACTAAACCTATTTATGTATAAAGGATCATTATCTAAGTAACAGCTTTGCACTATTACATTGTTATCTACAATCTTACAGGCATTCAGTTAATTCACACAGTTCTTGGATAAGAATGTTAATCTAATCCAGAAATCCCTTCTTGGCACGACATGAATGGCTTCGAATGAAGCGTTCTGCTCAGACGTGATCAGCATTTACACAATACCATTTAGACGCATAAAATAATTCGGAAAACATTTTCGTAGTAAGTGCCTCATTGGTCGCAAGTACGACTACAAGGTACAAGGTGTCATGGGTTGGTGTCGTTTTTAGTAGTACTTATGCCAAATTTATAGAAGTTATCATACTCACATGGAACTTAAAAACCCTTTAGGGTTTCAAAGATACCTAAAGGCATATTTAAAAGTTAAGTCAGGTTCATTAATATTTTTTAGTTCTATAGAAGTTGGTTCAAGTCAGACGGTGTCAGACGTAAATTGAACTGTATCGTCGAGCACCTGGGTATCTGAGAACACCCCGTATATTCATCACGTTGAATTTCTGTTTCCGTTTCATTATCCGGGTGCACTATGGGCGTAAATAAGACTGGATGTAAATCATGTCATTAGAGGCGGCTGCGATCGTCCCTCCGCTTGGTTCTAATTGAAAATAAATGTCATTAGTTGAGAGGTTGGCAGAAGCGCATTTTAAACCCGTTTATTCGTTCTGGTTAAATATTCCTAAGATTTGTTGAGATTTTCATATTTTATTTTCATAGTTTGTCATAAAAGGTTTCAAAGTAAGTTCTTAAAAAAATACGTCATTAAACGCTAACATACTGCAGTATAAATATTCGTTATTAATTTCAACGAGATAGCATTCTTATCAAAAACTTAATATTTCAAAACTTATAGTTTTGTGAAGCAAGGATTTAATACATTAAGGCTATTAGAAATAGATGATTCACATCATGCGAACTAATCACATTAATAAAATGTCAAACACTGGAACAGGTCCAGTAGCGTTCTGAGAACAGTATAAATAACGTGAAGACACAGTACAATGCCAATAAACGTACAAGTTATATAAAGATTTAGTTGAACTACAGCTACCTATTCCTGTGTGCAGCAGATAAGGGGTCATAAATGAATGAACTGCGATAGTAACGGTTGGAAACAAAGGCTGGAGAGCGCACTGTTTGCCCTGACTCAGATACCCCGGAGAGAATGGAATGAAATGGGGCCGAACGAAAACTATGCTGGTGCACTTTATTTCTGGAAACTGTTCATCATTCAAATACCTAAACCATTGTAATAATTAGTTTTATACAAATTTAATTAAAACAGGTTAAAAAAAAACAAATTATGATTAAGGACAGGAAAATTGATGTTATATATAACTTTACCTAAGAAAAAAAAATATCACATTATTAGTGAAATAGTTCCGTAAATAATGCAATCCTGGAACGGTATTGTCCCGTTCCCATTATATTTATATTCTTTAAAATATTAACGAAACTGTTATTCTATTTTAATAAACTCATGCCAAATCAATTAGGATTTTATTATAATGTAATATAGCATGAAATTGTTTGAATAAAATCAATTTATACCGCTCAAGCAGAAGGTTTTCAACGATTTAATTTCATTCGCCATCGTAAGAGTAGGTACATGTAGGCACTAATAACCTCGCCCTAGTTTCCATACAAAGGCTTCTTATGTTTTTAATGTTTTTTTTTTGTTTAGTGATAAAGTATAAAAATAACCCATTAAAGTGTGAGGAAAACTTAATCAGACGAAGTAAACAGTCCATGTTTTAGTTCGTTCTTAACAATAAGATCGACCGCTCGTTGACCATTCTATGATTTAGAACTTGAAGTTAGTTTTTAGTGTGCAATAAATAATATTCTATGTATCCAGAACTATATTGTGTCTCATGTCTTCGATGAATTAAATTTATAATGAGTATTTATAACACTGACCTGTGAGAATGAAGAAAAATCATCAGAATGGAAAACATTTAAAAAAATATATATAAAATAATAAAACAATCCTCATTTAAAACGAGATAAATAAAATCTAGCTTTAAGTATGAACTTTCAGATAATAACAATAGGAAGGCTTTATACAACAATTCAGTGTAGAGAGCAAGCAAATTGTGTATACCTTGGACAAAAACTGGAGTAGCCACTACCCTGCGGATCCATATTAATATTTAACGTGGTTGGAGAACCCCTCCCTACGAGACATTAATGTCAGGATAGCGTGAGAACCATCACCTGCTGGGAAACTTAGTAAAAGCGGAAAAACAGACTTCATTATGATTGTATTACTCACATCTTTAAATGGTTAACGAATGTACTGTTTCGATAACTGTACTTTTTACAACTACCAATTATTCGTAGGAACGATTATTTTATGTGTTTTTATTCTATCAAGGCATGAAAGCTGTTCAGTAGCTATATATAGCTTGTTTAATTAAAAATGACAGAATTCCACTATTAAATTTATTTATCTGAACTTTAAGAATCTACATGCAATCTGTAAACGTTTTTGTTTCAACTTGTACTTTAATAACGAGCAATTAGAATATTGTTCCTATTTTGTAACTTTCGAGTTCACTCCAATCTACGTTTTCCTGAAAAACTATAATTTCACCGTCTCTCAGAAATATAGGCTACGTATTGAAGTGAGTCGAGCTTCAGCGCAACAACATTCGCTTCAATTTTTCATTTCAGTGCAGATAAATAAACGGCTGCGAGCGCCGACCACCTGCCTGACGAGCTTTTCAGTTTTCACTATATATTATCAATGCCCTCCCTTTTCATCTTTTCATCCTAAAACTAGTTTGTAGAAAAACTCCAACGACGGATAATACGAAACGAAAGTCGTTAGGCCGGAAAACTATTTTAATAAATAAATAATCCTTAATAGTTTATACCTTCCTTTGTTTAGTAGACGAGTATCAAATGTGATGGTTTTAAAACGTGTATGTTATACCTAAGTATTAGGTAAGGGTTTAGAATACGAGATTAGGCCAATGTTACCTTCCAGTCCAAATTAAATTTTACCGATTCATAATTCAGAAGAATGAACGTATAAAACATTCGATGTTTTAGGTATGTCAGTCCGGACTAAGTTTTGATTAAGTTGAACTTGTTGAATCGCCACGGCTATCCTGGGAGCTAGGACGAACTAAACCTGCCGAGATCCCAAGTAAAATATACGATTCAAACTTTGCTGCTCCTTCGAATAAACGATCAGATTATTATGGAAATTCAATCGTTAAATCACCGCCGTTAATTTATTGGCCACGTTCAAAACTGGTTCTTTCAGAACTTTATCTTCAAATTATAAAACTCTTAACTTTTGAACGATTTTCTCGTTTTGTGGATGTCTTACAAATATTATGTTCCGAAGAATCAAATCCGCAGTTGTAGTTTTGAAGCTCCATACGTTACTCGTTCCGTCAAACTTAGTATAATCTACCAAATGAGGATCGATTTTTATAACCGAAACATACATTTACTGTTTTCTGTTCCGTAATGACGCCATCAAATAACAATAAGCATCAATTAGACGATCGGTCATGCTTCTGATCTAATATTATTTTGTCCGTAAAAAATATTCCTAAGTTTAAGTTTCGTACTGGTATTGCTTGCAGTAACGCAGACTTTCAATTAATTTGTGTCTAGCGTTAATTTGCACTAACCTGCATTCAGTGAGAGATGTTTAATGGTGTTATTAGCTCGTTTGTAATCAGCGTTGAGGGTCTGGAGAGAAATCTCATTAAAGGCAAATAGGAAGCGAAGCGCAGCGATAGACAAGGATGGGACGTCGACGCAACTATTAGGCTATAGTTACACTAGAGGTACTAGTCTCCTGGTTGACGCAAATCTGTAGCTTATCAGCGTGGTGCGTCATTCGCTAAGCAGCGAACTGTAACTAAGCCAACTACGTAATTTCGACGTAAAACACTGAATAAACGTGTTGACGGGTGTGTAATCTTCTAAATCGATTGTACTCATGACCTCTCATTGTAAATAAAGTCTATACAATGCGAGTTCAGCATATACAAGAAATGTATATCTTAATAGACATGTGTACGATACGCTTAGTCCTGTTATAAAGGTAGGAATATCGACCGGGACATTTGGTAGGTATAATAGTCGTTTAACCTAATATACATTAACAAGTTTGTCAAATCAGACAATAGAAGTATTTACTTTCGTTTTAAATAATTATTAATTTTATACAAATTAAGTTACCTATGTAACAAAATTGCAATGGGATAATATGTCGTCTATTCATTTGTGGAGGGATAACTTGACTTACTAACGAGAACAACGGTTTAAACCTGGACATGTCGGCGGATAAACCAAGTTAAGCCGATGATCATTTCTTTGGGGTCCAATAGGAGAAGCCTAACGTCCAATGGATGAATATAGACTGATGATAATGATTTTCAGCATCACTGGACGTAACCCTAACGTATGTCAACGATCCAATCAAAATAGTTCCTACTGCTATACGCGCTAACTGACGGTTAATAGTGAGCTGAAACTATTTGCCTAATATGAACACAGCCTTAATCCTTCATAAAAAAAATCGAACCGATAACGATATCGTAGGTACCTACCTATGATACGATTACCTATGCGGATTTATTCTCGATGAGAATACAATATTAATAATTTATTTATAATGTACATTATATATATTGTTCTTGTGCCCCAGACTCTTACGCGCTTTAATGAATTGGACTGTAGTTACACGAAAAGGATCCAATCCACACAGTCACTTTAGAAATATTGACGTTAAGTTTGGAAGATATTTCTTCATTGGTCGGTATTCATTTTCAAATTAATTGAAAGTATGATGTTGTGTGTGGAATAATAAACCTTTTTTATTGTTAGTAGTAGAGTCAAACGTAGTAAGTATTGTAATTTATATTATCAGTTTGGTGCACTTAACTCATTTTTGGTCATGTTGTGGATTGGATCCTTTTCGTTTAATAAACAATAAAGATAATCCAAATAATAAGTAAAGTTTACAACGAATCCTGTAACATCCAGTTTTAATACAAGTCTCTGACGAAGCCAACACAAAGTTGAATTAGATTCTCCTCTTCATAAAGTTAGACAGCGTAATACACTAAAGCAGCTTAAATCTGTCCATTCATCAAGAGCATCCCGAACTCTTTGTGTGCAGTCTGTATTCATCTGTTCGTGAAACTATGTTACAATTCAATTTTCTCTGAAGTACGTCGCAAAAAGTAATATGTGAGGTACACACGGCTACAGGTCCACCTATACAATTCCAGTTTAAGCTGATCTCGCATTGTGTACGCTTCCCATACAATAAGAGGCCAGCGTAAACTGGTTTTGTATAGCTTGATGTGTAGCCGTGCAACAAAGCTCCGACAGCTAGCCACGGTGCCATTGTGGCAGGATGCAGACAGCTCTCCCGTCTGCCCTTCAGACGCTCATAACACGAAGACGAAACTTCTTATACGTTCATATTTATCTAGACACACACGTGAGCTTCAACACACGCGAGATTCTCCTTATTGTTATCTCGAATGATTGCGGAAGAAAGTTTACAATCGTTTTTTTTTTAACGATACTTTTGGCGATTCAAGAAAACTACTTATGTTGTTTATACATGTTTTTGTTTTGTGATAAATATTATTAATTTCGAACCAACTGTAAATGTTGCAGCGAAAACCAGTCACCATCGATCTATTCGAAAAAGTTTTTTTTGCTAGTTTTCCATCAGCGTCAGGTGTTCCGTTTCGGGTTGAAATGTCTGCGTCGGACAGCGAGATGAAATTTGTCTGTTGTTCAAACGAACAGCCAATGGCATCGCAACGTTTCATCAAATAAAATTCGACCGGGGCCAGTTACCAGGTGACCCCGTACTGCAAACATACGGCTAATTGCAACAGAGCCTGCCGTCTGATAACTACGTGAAAATTTAATTTCTTTACTTTCTCTCTTTTTATTCTCATTAATCCTTCGTTAAGTCTACGTAATTGGTTTTTTTCATAGGTACATGTTTATTTTGATAATTTTAGAAAATGAAGCGGTATAGGTATCTTTAGAACAGGACATAACCAAATTATTATGAGACCACATTGAGAGTAGGTATACTTATAAAAAAATAATAGTCAAATCACAAAGCTATGTGAAATAAATACAACAACATACCATCACGCCTGTATTCCCCGAAGGTTTAGGTAGAGGTGTACTAATGTACACACACTTCGCCGGTATGTTTAGGTCCCATGAAATAAGTACAATAAAAATATTATGAGATAATTTAGCACACAATTTTAAAGGTGGTTAAATAATATTTTTTGTAACGTTATTCAAGACAGTTGATAGTTTACAGTTTATTTGGTATGCGATAAAGAAGGCTAGTAATTACTGACTATAATAACTAGCTAAATATCTTTTGTCCGGTGTGTTAATAACTGGACTAAATATTATTATATGGAGCTCGCAATTTACCAAGGTTTTAAATTTTATTAGCAGAAACTTCACTTAAGTAAAACGAATATTAATATTTGAATGTGCATTGTTTTTACCTTCAATATAATATCTATAGCTAAGTTTACCATTTATGGGCTTGGATATCACCACCAATGTTGTTGGTCATGGAATAACCCTAAGTGATCGTAACGGACCAACATCTCTCAAACCAAAAACTCTGAATCCCAGAGGTAATCCTTTAACCCAGGGTTGGAACAACACACTCACCGTCAGAAAACTGTTTTAGTACTTATGTGATAATTATAAAATTGTTGAGGCTATCCTAATACCTATTATTTTTCAATCCCCTAGACATTTACGGATGTTTCTTCTTTAAAAAAAATATCACCAGTAATTTTGATAATATTCAAAGCGACTGATTTCTGTGAGTATTATTAAACTCGTACCTTTAGTACCCTGCCATGGTTTATTACCCTCTCTATGATTAACATTGAATAGGTATAATGAAATATCAAGAGAAAGCAAAACTTTCCGACCTGTGAGTAATTTCGTATCATATAAATGATAATGTTCTATTTACTTGTGGTACGTAGCCCTATCGACAAAGTTGTGACCTTGTATCGTAAATTATTATTAGAGATGCTAACATGTCTCCAAAACATCGGTAGAAATATTTTTATTTTAACCCATTTTGAAGGAGGAGGATGTTGTCAATCCTTCTAAGCGAATTTGACCTTACTTTTTTCTTAATATAGAGTATACTTTCGGAATGGTTTCATGGTGAACCTATTGGTTCTGGAGGTGCAACACAAATTGCTTTGTCGGTTGTCGTTTTTCTTTCTATAAAAAGTAAAACATATTCTTTATTAGGAAATTTGAACCTATTCTGTAAAATTCATTACCGCTACTTTCAATTTAGTATTTTTAATAAGACCTTAAACTTGTTTATCAGCCGAATTCCCATTAATAATAAATTTTAAAATTTCAGTATGTAGTAGGATAGTTAGTAGTTATCCTGTCTTTTGTATTTTGTTTTGGTGTACAATAAAGTATATAATAAATAAATAAATAGGATACACATAATGGAAATTTAAGAAAATAAAATAATTGAATGTCAAACGACAGCTTCAGGATTTGGAACAGTTTTTGATTTATTAGATATATAATTGCTGACCTTTTTAAAATTATATACGCACAATTAATGTGTGAATGACTTCTCTAGTAAACTTAAGAAACGTAACATATATGGCTACCGATGTCGCGCTATCGTTAGTGTTCGTCGCGCGTCGAGTCGGCCGCTTCAGGGAACCGCTTGCCATCGTAGTCATTTATCGTGCAGTTTTACATAACTATGTTTTCATATAAATATCTTTCATTTTCAATAATAAGTTTAACACTAATCACAGTAGAAACTCAGGATGTTGGTACGTTATCAAATGAAAAGTAGTTGAAATTAAATAGAACCAATTAATTATGTGATTTTTTTAATTCTTTTGCAGATATTTTTTCAAACTTAATTGATGGAGTTATACCGCTACAGAATTTGAAAGATGACTTATATCAGCTAGAAAATCAGGTAAACGATTATTTTAACCATTTGTGTAACTCTACATTTTTTATGGCCTGCCTGGTATTTCTCTTATATCTAAAGATGAATAATTTATTCTAGGTTATAACGTCGGTGGAAGAAAAAGTAGAAGTAAAATTATTCTACGAGTGCCTATGTCCGGATTGTAGATTATTCGATACAATGAATTTAAAGCCAACTGTAGAGAAACTTGGCTCGAACCTGGACCTCAAATTATACCCGTACGGAAACGCTAAGGTAAGAACGAGGTATACCTAGGTACTTATACAGTCATATTCAGCATCAAATAGATTAAAATGGCACAGGTCATACATGACAACGGCTATCATAAGTAATACATACATTAATTTTATAAGCGACACGTGTTAGTAATATTAAGAAAGAAACTTGAATAAACACAAAATTATAAGTACAACTGGTAAAATATAACAGATCAAATACGTATATATATTACTTACCATCTTGTTTCGTGTACATACCTGCCTACTCTAAAAAAGTAGATAACATTAACAGACTCTCCTACTTCGTCTTCTCATGGGACAACGATGGTAGTCGTCCCTCAACAGGACACGGATTGTTTGTAGTCAGTAGAAAATCAGGAATGGTAAAAAGGGGTCTAAAATCTATATGTAGACCTAGAAAATGTGAGGTACTTCTACTCTTTTTAGGGATCGGTTTAGTTTGACAATATTAAAAACATATTTTACATAGCCTAAAAGGTCGTAACTGTCAGGATAACTGTTAACTTCTTGAATTGTTCTTGTATAAGACTGTCATGATCGAAGTGTAAACAATCGTTTGTGAACCTAATATATAATTAAATAAAAGATCAGGAAAGAAATTAATGCCTTACGATTACCATTCTTTTCCGACCCTCCAAGATTTTTTTAGACAAAAAAACATTGCTTAGGTCTAAAGCATTTTCTACAGGCTTATTTCTTTTTCTTGAATTTGAGTAAAAAGTTCTTGTCAATGGGGCATTAGTCATTTCACTCTTTCACTCATACTAGCACCGATTAGAAATACTAGTTTTCAGTAGTTTACCATTAGTGCAAACAGAAAAAATAATATATGTCTAAAACAGTTTGGGAAGTCGGTGACTTCAATTTGAGTGGTTCTTTTGTTCTCGCCACCGACTTCCCAAACTGTTTTAGACACAAATTATTTATTATTTTTTGAAGGCGGTTTTACTTTTGTCAAAAGTAATTTTATTTTGTTAATGTTAAGTGGATAGTTCTGTTTATAAGTACTTGTAAGCCAACTTAACGCACTACTTCAATGAGACAGCGATGTTTCGGAGTAAACGATAATATCATCGATGTTAATCGATTTCTAGATTTTTGATGATTTTTTTAAAACCGCTGAACCGATTTCTATAAAATTTAAATGGGACCACCTCTGAAGTATAATATAACCAACCAAACAAAAATCCAAAATCGATCCATAATTGACGGAGATATCGCGTAACAAATCCTCCTCCTTTTTGAAGTCGGTTGAAAAGCAATGTTCAATATTTACGAATTTCATAAGGGGCAAAGACAAGAGTCTCAAAAGCGTTTATAACTAATTATAATTATTATCTCTTGTATAGAAAAAGACAGTCAATAGTCATTTAATTAGTAGAAATACATCATTAGCCATTTAATCTCACAAAATATTGACTATGTATTTATAAATTATCAATATACAAATATGATATGAGTTGGATGATAAATTATAATTATTAATTAAGAATATTAACTTTCCACATGACTTTTGGAATTGAGCCATAAATTGGTCATAGCTTTGTTTGATTTCTACCGTGTTGACGCGATCATTTTTAGGTTTCTAAAGGAAACCCCTTTACGGCCGCTGCTCTACAGCCATTCCCCATCATATCATTATCATCATCATCATCATCATCAGCATTTTTGTTAATACTCCATAAGAGTCATGATAGCGCTACCAAGAGTAAATATTAAATAATATTTTTGTTTGTCAGACAATAGACAACGGTAATGGTACGTACGGATTCAACTGCCAGCATGGACCAGAAGAGTGTTACGGCAACAAGTTACACGCCTGTGCCATCGACTACCTGCGGAACGTGACCAAGGCTGTCTTCTTTAACTCCTGCATGATGGAGTCCTCACAGAAAGGTAGAGGATCCGACGATGAGGCTGCTGACAAGGTAAGGAAGAGGCAAGACTGAACTCGGAGCCTATGTATAATGTAAAAGAAAATCTCAATCACAATATACACGGGAGTAAAACTATCAGCAATTAATATAAATCATTTGAGCTAGTTGAAAAAGTAACATGGAGTATCCACCAAAGATAGCATTAAGTAGGTATATTTGTGAGTTCCAAGCGATTGTGAATATATAAGTATATTAGAGGAGTATAAACTCCTCCTAAGTATATTACAACGTATCTGATCAATGGACGTTCGTTCCAGAATCTCGCTGTATCGTGTTGCATCATGCATAGTACCGTAGTGCGCAACATACTGTTAGTAGTGGTATAGGTACCTATGGTAACTTACCTGCGGTCTGCAGTGTTGCTAGGTGTACCATCACATGATCGTATGTGCACTGAAAGGGCGATTCAGGGCACAGTTTAGCCTCACACGAAGTCTGAATGTGAGAATGAATCTATAGCGTCTTCATTGCTCACTTAGTCTCTCTCTGTGCGTCGTTTCCACATTTCTAAGGGTCGCGACCTTTTATGATTTTCATTCATGATTTTCTCCTGTACAAGGATCTTCTATTTGTTGCGATCTTTGGCGACGGTGATGACATCGTGGATTCCGGTGTCAAGTGTGGTGCGGATTTGATCAGTCCACCAAATGGGGCTGCGTCGTCTAGGCCTCCGTCCTTTGATTACTAACTTAACCACAGCTATATAATACTTGAATCCAAACTGTTTATACCTCAATTAATTTACACACATCTTATTTTATAATTCCACATAAAAGGTCTGCCTTAATTCACGAGGGAAGTTGAATACTATTAAATAAAGCTATATCTAAAATACTTTATTTCAGTGTGGAAGGGATTTGGATATGGACTCGGAGGCAATAAAGAAATGCGCAAAAGGTCCTGAGGGTACAATACTTCTTAAATACTACGGAGACGAGAGCAAGAAGGTTGGCTTTAAATTCGTCCCCTACATCTTGATAAATGGAGCAACGAACGATGGAAACAACTTCATGAGAGACGTGTGCGCAGCTTTCAGAACACCACCACCGGCGTGTGCGCAAATCAATTAAATGGCAATAAAAACGTTATATTATCATGTTTTGTTTGATTGACGTCTTGTTTTGGAGTGTAAATTTAATCAGAATCCAACACTTATAATAGACCAAATTTGTTTTCCACTGCAGTTAAAGTATGGGAATTAAAATTAGCTAAAGTGAATAGCCATTATTAGTCCTACTAATATTGTTTTGTTCTTAATTACTTTATATGTTTGTGTCGTCATCACAGTCAGAATAAAAATAATATGCACATTAAATAACTTTAGATAAAGTAGGCTAACATAACAATGAACGGGGCCAGTTGAAACTGTCCAAAGTAAAAGATAGTCTCACGAAACGAATTTATAACGAGAGCAATGACTTTCAATACCTACTGAAACAGAAGATAGTGATTACGGTGGCACTCGTGTGTAGGTAAATATTAAGATAATAAAAAAAATCGTATCATGAGACTATTATCACTATTGGTCATAGGCTATTCAAAAGATACGGCATTCTGTCACCAAATTATCTTCATACTTCCCTGGACGTTTGAGCTTCAGTTGTGGTTCAACAGTGTACAATGACGTTTTATAAAATCCTGCTACTAAATATATTTGTCAGTGTTGCAATATGTGGCCCCACAAATTCACACAATACCGGTAAGCGAATACAATAAAGTCAAAGTTTGTGGTCATAAAGCTTTTGGAAATAATGGACAGTTATTTTTAGGATATTCACAAAACGCAATTAACCGTACTGAAAAATGGAACAGAACTTCAGAAGTAAGTGAATTTCAGAATTTTCATTAATAAAGACGTTTATTTTTAATGTTTGTAAAGATAGCCTTGTTGAAGTAGGGTAACGGTAGTTAGTTTATGAATGAGGTTGCATTAGAGGTTTCGATTCGAGTTTTGGTTTCAGTCTTAGTCTCGATTTTTAACTTTTCGAATAAATTAATGTGAAAAAAAACATGTAGGCATATTGCTATACTACCTGTATGAAGTATATCATAAGGCCCTTATGTGGTAAAATACCCTATGCAACAATGGGGTTAAATTGTAATATATTGGATATAATTTAATCTATTATGGATCAATAATTAGCAGACACAATAAAAAAATATGAGTTTCGAATCTTTAATGCATTTAGTAACTAAGTAATACTTATACAAACTTTAAAAATATTAATCTTATTATAAAGAGGAAAGTTCTGTTTGTTTATTTGTAATTGATTAGCTCTGAAACGACTGACCTATTTTAATAATTCTTTTACCATTGGAACGCTACATTATTGCCGTTATCATAGGCCATTATACCGCGGGATAACCGGGATCCTGGCCTAACGTCACAGGCATGTCTTTAGTAAATTATATACTTAATCTTTATGTATAAATTTCAGGTCCCCTCACACTCTACAGTAAAGGACAAAGTTGAAATCCAAGTGTATTACGAAACATTATGCCCATTTAGTGTGAGTTTTTTCGTGTCGCAGCTAAAGCCCGCTGTGAAAAGGCTGGGCTCACATTTAGACATACATTTAATACCCTACGGAAACGCCAAGGTTCGTGAAATATCAGATTAATTTTAATATATATGAAACACGCTTTAGGTAAGCTAACACGCCTAGACGTAAACTACACACGAAATTTCATCGTTTAAAAAATAACTTTTAATTTATACGTAGGTACAGGTAGGCACTTACTCCACATTACCGTTTGTTCTGGATTGATTTATCTTTTGATGACGAAAGAATGAACTCCTCTTTTGTTATGTTTTTTTCTCTGCCTATCGAGATATCTGATTTTCTGTACGAAAATTTCCAATAAAAAAGAAAAAATGTTTTTTGAACTTCGTTTTGATTTAGTACAGTGGTTGTTTAAGCAACATTAACCTAAAACATACAATTTCTACAATTCACCGTGAAGTTACGTATGAAGGTACCTAATACGCACCATACGACGTATTTTAAATTATACTTAGATAAACTGAAATACTTACATGGAACTTATGGTTTATGTTGAAGTTGTAACGCAACATAATACAGCAAAAGGAGGCAAATTGTTTTGTATATCCGTGAACTGACGGAATGCAAATGTTATGAAAAAAATATATAATATATTTTATGCAAATGTTATAATTTAGGTATTTTACTAGCTTTCCGCCCGCAGCTTCGCCCGCGTGGACAACACGATTTTGACTGTACAGTTTTTTCCAATTCTGGCGGGAAATTGCAAATCATCCTTACATATCTTTCCGTCCGCTTCTTTGCTCGGGCTCACAAAATTTGCCCAACTTTATTATTTACCGAAATATAAACTCAGCTTACCTATATCCTTTCCCAAGGTCTAGTCTATTTTTGTACCAAATTTTGTCAAAATCATCGTCAACTTTCATCCCCTTCAAAACTATTTTTTGCAACAAAAGGTAGTCTATGTCCTTTCTCAAGCTTTTGTCTATCCCAGTACTAAATTTTATCAAAATCGGTTGAGTGGTTTAGGCGTGAAAGCATAACAGACAGACATACAGAGTTACTTTCGCATTTATAATTAGTAGGGATGAGGTTCCTAATTAAAAAATAATTTAGTTTACCTCGAGCCCGGCCGAAGGCTAACGAAAATACCTACCCGGTCGGGAAATGTTTAGATGCCTTTTTTTTTCAATTCAATTCAAATAGTTTATTATGTATGCCTTATCCGGCTAATTTCAGGAAACCCTCACAGCATGCGACATCCAATACAAAATGCATGTCTTCCGACGAGAGTCAGAAATTTTCAGCCTGTATGTAGGCATAAGCTGGAATAGTGAAAATTGCAGATAGTCATCCCCCTCTAACTGTTATCCCCCACTACACACGAAGGGCGGCCTTTGCATATCGCTGAAACGAGAAAGCCATTTTACTCATTGGTGGAAAAGGAAATCGTGAGATTTGTTTGTTTTTTTCTCAAAAATTTTACGTTCCTGTTAAAAGTGGGACATATTTATGACTTTCTGGTAATAATTTAGACTTAGTCCTCAATGGTTTCTTACACGTTCCAGACTCGTCGCGTGTCGGGGCACTACAAGTTTAAGTGCCAGCACGGCAATCCGGAGTGCTTCGGGAACATGGTGCAGGCGTGTGCGATTGACGTGCTGCGCAATACCACCCGCGCAGTTTACTTTAACACCTGTCTCATGCAGTACTCGTCGCTCAATATCGACTACCAATACTACCGATCAGTTTTCAATTGGGTAAGTATATATTTTACGGAGGAATTAAAAACTCCATGCCTGAAGCTGCTTGCTACCCCTCAGATCAAATAAAAAGTTAAGATGGAACTTTGCGAACAAAGAAGTGAGGCCAGCTAAAACTACGCCTTGCCGTGTACAAACACAATTACACGCACACACGTATACCGAAACTACGCCTTATCTTGTCAGTCGAGCTTTCGATAGCTCACGCGGCAAGTCGTAGTTTTAGCCGGCCTCATTTCTTTGTTCGCAAAGTTCTATCTTAACTTTTTATTTGATCTGAGTGCTACCCAATCAAATTTGAGTTGACCCAGACCGTAAAAATTGAAGTCAATATATCAACAACAATCCTCACAAAATTGATGACAGTTACTGTCGAAACTGCCTTTGCATGACCCAATACTTAACTATCTCCCTATCTATACTTTGTGGAATACCTATATGGACAGCTCTATCAAAGGTACGCTGTGTAGCTTGAGGTCTTGGGTTTGGTTATTCTATGAAATTTTGAATAAAATATACCAGCGAACTGTGGGTGTTCTTACATTAGTACACCTCTGCCTAACCAAAATAAACGGTGGGTCTTAACATGCTGCAAGAACAAGCAATTATACACTCTATAAACACTATATTATGCTTCGTTGTTTGAACTATCGTATAGGATTAGAGTAGACGGTCGCTGGACATAAACGTGGTTACTAAAGTTGTGTCATGCGGTTTGCTAATAGAATTTCTACAGGGAAGTAAAAGCCTTTCATAAAGGTGACCAAACTTAACACACAAAATATTATCTAACTTTTTACACACTGCCTTCGTCATTTAATCCTATACATTCACTAGAACATGATATTGACAGAACAATACATGAGTACATGCAGCCAGTTTCTGGCTAGTTAAATATAATTCTCACAAAACAGGTAAATCAGATAATGAAGTGTACTCTGAGTTGTTTCTGTCAAGTTGAAACAACTAGTAAATGGGTATTGCCATAAGAGACTAGTTTGTTTCCAGTTTTACTCGAGAGCCTGTCCGAATGCGTCGGAACTGTATTTAATGCCATTATGTCCCTTTACTACAAGATGAGTGTCCCACTTACCATCATGCCTGTATTCCCCGAAGGGTAAGGCAGAGGTGTAGGTACTTAATGTACACCCACAATTCGCCGGTATTTTAGGTCTAATGTAATAGGGGCGAGGCTATTCCCATTCACTGGGGACAAATCCAAACTGGGAGCTGCTACTTTGAATTTCATAGAAAATCCAATGACACTGTTCGACCTGGGTATCGAACCTAAGACCGTAGCAGATGCGCTAAGGAACACTATACTAATGAGGCAGTTTGTTCAAATAAACTGGCTTCAAAGGTTTTTTCTATAGTACAGGAAAAAAATACCCGTCTTATTCATGAAAATATAACGTCCTACAAATTAAAGCTTTAATATGTTTTTTCTTCTTTTTTCCCCTGTCACAAACAAAACAAATTAATATATAATCATTATATAGTTAGTTGTAAGAGGTGTATTAAATGTTTTATATTTTTATGAATATGATGACGGTATGTCTATCACAAAATGGCTCCTTTCCTCAAAAAAACAACAGTTGTTGTTCTTTTATTTGCGATATGAACTAGGCCATCCCATTTTATGTTTTTCTTTTATTCATCAATCCATTTCAAAGAGTTTACGACCGTTTTCCTTCCCACATTTTAGTATAATTACATTTATCTTTTTAGTGTGGCTACCAGGAAAAAGTTGACGTTAAGGAAATATGGAAATGTGTGTATAGGAAACGTGGGTCAATTCTCCTGAAGAGGTATGGCGACGAGACACATGCATTGGCTCCGCCTTACGTGCCGTACCTGATGATAGACGGCTCCCGGCACTACCAAGACCAAGCTACGGATAATTTAATTGCTACAGTCTGTCACATGCTAATACCGAGACCGAGAGAGTGTTCTTAGATTCATCTTTGTACACAGTACATATTTGAATCTTCATGTGATATACAATTAACTTTGATTTGGGCGATTCCTAAAAAAGAAATGTGGACTGAGTATCTTCCTATGATTATCATGGAAATAAGAAACGACACGTAGACACTAAGAGGAAGGCAGCATTTTCTTCTGTAAATAAACAAAAATATACTGTGATCTCTAATCTTACGCTAGTATTCTTATAGTACCTACACACCTATTTCATAGCACAAAATATAATTATACCTTTATATTCTAAATACTAAGACATAAATGAACTTGCAATAGATGGTGCCAAAACGTTATTTTTTTTAACAAATTCTACATGAAACCAATTTCTATTAAAAACAACAATACGGTGTGTACCCAACATCTAAGACAAAAGATAATAGTTTCCCGACAAGGGATAACGGTATTCGTATGTGTCGAGCAGGGAGAAATGTGGCCGAAATCCTAAACGGTAGAAACTATTGTTCCGTCGTATAGCTCCACAGACTCGACAAGCTGCCGAAGGCTCCCGGGGAATTCTAGGTACTTACATGTGGGAACTTTCCCACAGGTCTCCGCGGCATCGCTCGTCGCCGGGTCTCGGGACTCTTGCCAAGCTGCAACACTTATTGTTCTCTTGCTTGCAACGAAATGATAACAGTCTCACCTCAAGCTGACGCTACGACTATTTTAATAATTAGACCACCAATTAATTTCTGACGGTCGCCCTATATCTATTGTATAATTATATAAAACGACGGTTGTAGTTGTGTCTCGAGACCATTACGAAACCTTTTGTTACAAATAAATACTTCGGATTCGCCTACATTGCTATATTACCACTTACACTTATAATAACACCAAGTTTACGTTTGTAACTTTGTTGCTATGTAATTGTAAAAGGCGTTCGATGTATAAAATATCTAGCACGCATTAGTTAGTTAATATCAAGAAACAGGTTTTCTATTGTTAAATACATCTTTTGTATCTTATTAAAAAACAAAATTTAAATAAGAGGTCCACACGAAAAGCGTGGAATGCACCGCGCGGCGTGCATCGTGAATCATGTCACAAACATTTATTGAATTCGTTTCGTTATGACTAAGAGAGCGTTGTGACCATTGCCCACTGGCCATAAACGTTATATTTAAAACCACATGCGATAAAATTGTAAGAAACATTGTAGTCAATGAGTAATGAAATTTTAAAAATGCTAGATTGAAATCAAGGGGATAAAAGTTTCATTGCAATATTATGAATATTGTATTAATCAAAGGAACTGTTTACTTTCGTTTCTGAATTCCGAAACTGGGTTCCCAATGGGAATCAACCGGACATTGTTCAAATAATGCCTTCGTTCCACGGCGAATACACATGGGTCCAATTACTTGAAGTCATATTACACATGAAGTTGGAATAATGTTTCTTTAACTATTTAAGATAGCCGTTATCCATTTATAGATCTCTGAGCTATAAAACAATTATTGTTTTATTGAAAGAAACGACGGCATTGTTAATGACAATCACGATACTGCTTGCTCGACCATTACATATAAAACGTTGTACATTGAACATTCGCTTCAGTTAAATTTTTAATTAAACGGTCTGCCTTAAAAATGCAATGGAATTTAATTGTAAATGTTGTGTCGGTATACTTCTAAAGGACTTATAGTTTTACAGTATTTTAAATTGGATGTTACTATCCCGATGCAAAAAGAGGTAGGTAAATAAGTATTTATGGTATAGCAGGTAACTCCTACACGGATCAGACAATGACAATGAAAATACGATTCAAGATCATAACTAGAAGCAAAGTTGATGAACGACCAATTGTTATAGACAAAATTTATCTTCATTCTGTCATTATCTTACCTATATCTACCAATTACAAAATTTTATATTTAAAATAATAATTGTATTCATGCATAAGTTTAACGCTGACGCCTGCTGTACGTGACTTATACCCGAACTGACTGATTGACAACAGAAATCCGCAAATGAAATCGACAACGATGTAAAAACTGTTGCAAAAACTTATTTCTACGACTGTACACAAACTACGTGAGTTTCTACCGTTTTTAACCTTTGATAGTAAGGTGGCCAGTTGTATGAAAATGTATTGATTTGATTTCTTCTAAATAATATTTCAAGTATTCTATACCACCTAAGCCAGAAAAACAAAAGACGTAAACATTTTATAAGTAGTAGTATATACTATCGATTACCCGAAACAATAGAGATAATTGAACGGTATTTGTATTTTTAGACTGCCTCTAATGGTTAGTAGCTTCGATTCCCAAGCCAACCAACATTATCTATTAGGATTGAACACCTCAGTAAGCAGTACTTAGTTTAGGATGTGATGATATACATAATTACTGTTAAGTACTGATATTGACTGCCTCGTTAGTCTAGTGGTCCCAAGCGGGACGACTACGCTAGTGTTCCTGGGTTCGATTCCCAGGTCGATCAAAGTGTTTTTGGGTTGTTCTATTAAATTCCAAGTAGCAGCTTGGAGTCTGGATTTGTGCCCGGTTAATGGCAATAGGCTCGCTCCCTAATACATGGGACCTAAACATACCGGCGAAATGTGGGTACACATTAGTACACCTCTGCCTAACTCTTCAGTGAATACAGGCTTGATGGTATGTTTAAGTACTGATATTCCATACAAAATCTCCAATCAGCGGAAAGATGCCCTTCATCATCAACCATCAACATTTACTGTCCTGCTGCTGTATACGTCTCCTCCCATAATGAAAGGGGTTCTTATAGTATTAGTCCACTATGCTGCCCTATCGCGGGGTGGAACATAACAACTCTTCAATATCTTCAAGCATACAATAGTCTAGCATGTAGTCTATTAACAATAGCTTTATAGCACGTGGACTATGCTTTTTTTTTCATTTTATGGGATAATATTTAGCCTGTCAATGGTCAATATCAGGAATAATGTAGCTTTCTATTGGTGAACGATTTTCAAAACCAGTTCAGTAGATCCAGAGATTACCCCCCTACAACCTCACAAACTTTACCTCTTTATAATATTTCTAGATAAGGTGTTTGAATTGTCTAACTACTGCTACTTACAAGTACTACACACCTGACCTGTTTGGAGGACTTTATTTATAAGATCCGTGTAGGTACTAGATACTACTTGGGACCTCTGACTCCATCATTTTCTTGGTCATATTACTTGATTACTGCTATCACTGTAGATACGCCCAGAAAAAACAAAGAATCATGAGCTAAGCCTCATGAAGCATAACAACCTACACATAGCAGCGTTGAATTTGAACCAGCTGTCACGTTTTTATCAGTGTTACGTTCAGAGAAAACATACGGAAAAAATAGCAACCATTATTGCTTACATTTTATCATTCAACGTATGAATGATTTTTAAACAAGTCTACAGTTGAAGTGAGTTGAATTTCTGTTATACTAACACTGGCTCATAATTTCGTCCGCATCTAATATAGTCTGTATACCTATGTACCTAGTACAATTTATGAATGCGCGTGAATAACTTACCTATTTGAATTTCAACTGTATGTCTATGTCATTAATTAATGTTACACAGAATACGGAGGTTACAATTTTGCATGATTAGTCAGTTTAAAAAATATCGACTGTAATTTACGTCCTTTGCCGAACTTCATACTTTCTGTACTACTCAATTAAATCCAAATCAATTCAGTCATGTATTCGCAAAAAGTAAACAAACAGACAGACAAAACCGTTAGACTTTTTTCGTCTGTACTTTCGAGCGAGGTTCGATCCGAGCGGATTAGTGACGATCGAAGTTTCAATGAACTACTCTAGTTTAACTGAAATGTAGCTTTAAGCAGTTACCGATTATCGATTTTACATCAAAACTTTAAACAATAATAACCGACTTCCATCCATTACATAATCACCTTAAACCCCTTGAACTACTTTTATACACAAAAAGCTTCCTTTAAAAAGCAACCAGTCATTTTTTAGTCAAGTAACTAACTCTTTTTCAGTCTATATCCACTAGTCCTGTAATCCATAGCTTTCTTCTTGGATGTCACCCTTTTTCAACTCTTGTCAGACTTATTTGCATGTACAGACGATTCTAAGCATAAACGCTTACAACGGTCTGCGAAATAACCTCAGAGATATACCTCTGCTGCCCTTTCGGATTCTCACCATTTTCACTGAAAAACTGCAGCTTCACCACCGTCCTTCGACTAACAAGACCAACCTGACCTGCTTTCTCTGACTGGGCATGATGCCCAGAATATCTATAGGTACTACTTCTCCATATGTTTTTCATAGCAAACGATCAAAAAGGTTTGAAATTAATAAATACTTACGCAAAAAAAACTAATTAATATTAATGCAAAAACTCACAGTCTCACAACACCAACTCATTCATATTTCCGACCACATTAAAATAATTCAGAATACACTGACCCACTAACGAACCCAAACGTGAATGCAAATATACGATTGCAAAAAAATATAATTAGCAATGTCGTTTGACAAGCTTGTGTTTTGAAAAGTGGTAAGTAGTGTTATGTGCAATGCGAACCTTTTGAAATAGCATTAGGAACCTAGTAATTACGTAGTCACTACCATATTACACAGAGTCGAGCTGAAAATTCCCGATTATGAAGTGCTTTGATAGACCTTGCATGTTAATTAAAAAGTTTTGCTATAAAACAAAAAACTAGCGGCACATCGCCCGCGGCATTGCAGTTGTTTCCCCATGCAGTTCTCTTGTTTTTATTCTAAAATGAACGCAGTGCGTGGAAGTAGCCATGTGTAGGTGAATACATTCATCGAGTTTATGGAAGCGTTAAGTAATGTAGATGTAGGTACTTACGATAAGATGAAGGTTTCGTGTTATTGCGATATAGAGGCTTCATACATACATATCTATATTAATAAAGGTTCGCTATGCTAGTTCAATCGTAACAACAATATACCAACTAATAGTAGTATGTATATCTATGATTCTATATAGTGATAAATTTACGTCACACTGCGGGCTATTCATTCGAATGGAGGTCCCCCTATTCACCGTTTTACGCCATAATACTTCATTAGAATAAAAACCTTGACTTCTCAATTGAAATTGGATACTGCCACCGCAAAAAGTGACATACAAATAACCTAATAGAAACGTGATATTTTCTCGAACTGACATAGCTAACTTATGTTTAATAAATAGTTATTTTATTTTGTTCTACAATTGCGGGTCAGAAAAAACTAATATTTAAATGCTTTAGCTGCGGCTGCATATATTACGTACACCAGTCCAGTATATGGTAGGTACAGGTACCTATTATTTCCATCCTTGAGAATTTTCCAAACTCAAAATTTACACGATTGACATTAGCTACATTAGACTTAAAAGACTACGGACCTACATACAAATAAAACAAAGTACTTATTGTTACTAACTATAACACTGTTGCCTAGTAGAAGTCGACAATTGATTCTACAAAACACCAGCGTTTCCGCAGATTTCCATTTCAAATGGCTTTCTACTGTAAAAATACAGGAACATTAATAAAGTCTAGTAGACAGAAACTGTCTCTGAATTTAAATCAGAGTTGGTGCTTGGCGTTCATATTACTCATACATTTTGGCTCGCGTCCTTTGGAAAATACATTCATAACTACTTTCTTAAAGAGTGACGTAGAATTTGATAGTATATTACGTAGACTGAAGTCTCAACGTGTCTCATGTTAAATATTGTTTTGGCAAAAGTATTTCAAGCGTGCTAATTTGATACATTTTCTTGGATAAATATATTAGACATAGTGATGACGCGGGCGAATGACAACGCTGCCTCAGCTGTACAAGGCCAAGGTCCGCGTGTTATGTAAATCATGGTGTTTGCGCACCCGCACCGCGCGGCCGCGGTCAGCTACGTTAATCAGCCCGATAATGAGATAACAACGATGTTGACGACAGCGCAATGGAAAACTGCTTTTCTTTGAAAAATAAACAGTTTATTCTTAATTTCTCAAACCACAGATTTAAGGAAATTCTCAAACATTCATATTTAAATTGATATCGCTTTCGTTAAATAAATAAAAGAATCATAACATGAAAAGTTCACCGACCTGATTGATATATTTAGGTAATGACAAAATTGATTAATTACATAAGTACCTTATACAATTAAAGTAGATGATCGTTCTAATATTTTAAGAGATGAATTAATGACTCCAACACGGTTTCAAAGAAGAGGTCTGATTTACGGCCGCCAATTTATATCATCCATGTGTCATCTCGATTAAGTATGAGATTGTCCAAATTATTATGATTTATTGGACCTGTAACTACGAGCAGTCTACGCACTATATTTTCAGGAGATCGATTATAATAAGTTGTTCTTAATCGGGACTGCTACGCTACAAGTTCTGGGATAGATTCTAAGGTCGAGCAGTGTTATTTAGTTTTTCTATGAAATTCTTAGTAGCAATTCGGAGTCTGCCAAGTTAATGGCAATAGGCTCGCCCACAATTACATGGGACCTAAAACACCGGCGAACTGTGGATGAACCTTAGTACACCTCTGCCTAACCCTCGCGGTAAACAGGCTTATCTTATGATAAACAGAAAATCAGGAGTTATAACAAATTACATGACTTTTTTTGGGAAAATTTGGGACGTGATCGGCCCCCAAAATAGAGCTAAATAACAAATAAGTATGGTACAACTTTTGCCATTATAAGTTGAAAAAGTTCGCCAACGAATGCAACGTCCGCAAAACAGTATGTGATATTGAACCCCCCTATCAGTCGATATATGTCGCCATTACAGTGTTTATGTCCTGAACATAAATAATATTTATGTACCAGGAAAACGCTGGAAAAACTGATAATGTTGTAAACATTATCGGTAATGTTTTACATAACAGAAGACACTTCTAGAGATGAATATAAATATAAAAAATATTTATTGTATTTTTTATTAGGTATATTTATTTTGAGCTCGGCAACGCATCTGCAACTGTTCTTCTTTGCTGTTGTAGGTTTTCTTGGGCGGCAATGACTATTTGCTAGCTGGCTCGTATGCTCGTTTGCTGAATTAACTCATAAAAAAAGAAAAATATATGCTCTCTTTCTTTTTCTCTTCATTCTACATTATGGAGGCAAAAAAAAGTGGTGAACATCAATCTCTACATTGTTTTAACGACCCGTTTGTACTTACATAATGTTTAAATTTTATTTACTTAATTGCTAGTAGTAGTGTTTTACGACAATCTGGATAACTACCTATGTAATTATCAAACATCACGAAAACGGTCTTTATTGGAAAAAAGAACAACGGAACACTTTCTCAATAGGTATATGAGCATACTCACTGGTATGACATGCTCTGTTCTCGGTGCGATATTGATTGCGATGATTTATTACAGATTCTTAAAAACAGTTTCTCGATTGCTAAACGGTCTTCTCTACCATGTAGGACTACGGCAAGCTAAGTTCCCATGGGGTCGCGCTTAGTTGACCTTCGCATGAAATTGGAATCGAGGCGAGAACAAACACAGACCACATCGACCCCATCGTTCCGCAGTGTAGGTACTTTTGTAGTATTTATATTTTATCAACAACAACTGAATAACAACTCATTGATTGAAAAAGTTGTTGTTCAATACATTATATTCAATATATTATTATTGTTTATTTATACATTAGCAGAATATCTTGAAACTACAGAATATTTCGTATTTAACCTCTGGCGTTGAGAAAGTAACGTAAAAATTTCAAATTCATTGTTCAAAATATTTACAGGCACTTACATCGCAATAAGTCATTAAATATTGTAATTTAGAGTTAGCTTGTTAAACAAAGCAAGTAGGTACCCACGCCCCATAAAGTATACTAATTGCATAATATCTTCATTTGTATCAGATATAAATACATGCAGTGAAAAAAGGAAAAAAGGGGTGTACTGTATCCTCCCCTGCTGCTGGCAGAGTGCCCACGAATCCACGATTCGTGTGCTGGCCGCCACGTGCGACCTTCCTATAATGAGTTTACTAACAATATTACACATTCATCTCGCCCCCGACATGTTTGACAAAATACCAAGCAATTATTGATTTACTATTGACCGTGATACTAGGATAGCCGCCGTATTTATAATTTGATGATTTTTGGTTATATTGACATGTCTTTCAATCCTATGCCGGAAAAATTTTACCTTAACTATTTCAATCAAAACTAATTAAAAGGCTGAATTGTAAGGATTAGCAAGCTGTAGTGGTAATGGTCGGAGCACGTGACTCGTAAAACTGATGACTTAGTAGCCGCAGTGTAAGAGGCCCCCAACGAGACGGACAGTTAGTCGTAGGATGCAGGTGGCATATAACCGGACCTAGCGGAAATTCATGGGTTATTTGGATGGGATATGTATTATTATAGATAACACTTTACTACTTTCGTATTACAATGTTTAAAATAACTCGAAAAGTTAAACACTGTTTTATCGCCATACATGACGAGCAGGTAGAACATTAAAATGACATGAATATGACACCTATAATTACTAACATGTATTTAGCCCCATTTTGGCAAAAACTAGTTATTCATTTTAACTACTTAAGAACTTAGTTATAACCTTTACGGTGAATAAACACATTTATGGTTGACATAACATCTTCTGTAATTATAAAACTCCATGCATTGTTTTAGTTCATAAGGCACATATCATAAGCATTAAATTAATCATGACTTGAGCAGAGGTGTAATTCAACACAGCCCTAAGTACCCTGGTGTACAAGACAATAGATTTTGTATGTCTGTAATTAAATACTTGAAGAGTAAAGCATTAAAATGTAACAAATACACGTATAGACAGACGGTTGCTTTCGTTTTTATATACTTAATATTGGGGTTAAATATAATGACCACCATAAAATGCTTCGATACCCTTAGTTCTTTTACCAAAAACATATACCTACTTAACACCAGAAAAATAAAGTCTAATATTACAATAGTAGGTACTAGCTATTTTATTCACGACTGCACTTCAAATTGTATTCGAACACCGAATGTAGTACTAAATGATCACTAAATATTGGCGAGCAAATTAATGTGCTATTTCTGCCTAATTAAACCACTATGATTGCCTTAAAATGTAGGATTATTACCAAATAAAGTATGTCCAGTTCTAAATAGCAGAATACTAAAATGCTAACAATATGTTTCTACGGTGTCAATGTCACAGATTTATACCCATCTCGTCAGTTCTGTGTACACACGGCTACACATCAAGCTATACAAAACCAGTATAGGCTGGCCTTGAATTGTGCGGAAAACCTTTACAATGGGAGGTCAGTCTAAACTGGTATTGTATAGCCATCACACATCATGGCTGCTGAAAAATAAAACTGTTTCGTTGCGAGTAATTAATATCTGGGTCAGACGTAGAGAGGTCAGTTTTCATTAACGATGTTATCACTCCATGATTTAACGTCCAAGGTTTTAGGAAATCGCACAATTATTCTTTGGATAGATCACTTGCGCAACAGACACATGTACTCGCATGTTGTGATTCATAATAGCTCACGTACTAGGTAATTTTATTATTGTTATCAAGAATCTAATCATAATTATAGCAGGTATGCTAACGTAACCTGATATTTATTGGCGCGTTGAAAAATTAGCACCCTAAGGTGCTATTAAAAGTGAGCTATGCCTATTACGGCATGATATTTAACACTTTGTTTTAGCTCGACTAGTGTTATTTGCATCATCAATACATAACTCGATAACGTTTGATACCTAGATTCTATACTTCTTTGTTTGCCAAGTGTCTATTCCTTTTAGAGATAAAATCAGACGAATTTTAGATAGCAGAACGGTTGTTGTTTTTTTTTTGATAAAGTTACGTCTCGTTATGAATTATTCTAGTTATTAACATTCGGAATTAAAATTTACTTCGCTATTGCATATTGTTTCGTCAGTACCTAAAGCAGCAAATAAATTTATTCTTCCACAATCTAAAGAAATTGCGTTAGAGTATAACAATTTACTAAGGCATCAATGTGATGGAACATTATGGAAGGATGAGAAGGACGCGCCTTCGCGGTGACGTCAGTGTACGGTCCGGTTGATTCATTCATCCGTGTCCACGCCCGGCGCAAGCGTTTCGGTGCGGCCGCCTCTCGCCCGTCGTCGATGCGATGCGCTTACGCATTCGAAACAAATCCTCAATAACCTCGTCCACCAATAACGACCACACTAAGAATGAATAATACATACAAATTCTAATCTGCCCACATAAAGACAATAAAAGTTAAACTATGAACGCAAAGGAAATTAAATTAGGATTATATTTTTTACATTCCAATTCCATAATTTGTGTGCCTACCCCAATCAATCCTCGAACAAAAAATCAAGCCGGTAGGTATCGAACATAACTCAGACTTTGGAAGCAGGTTTACTAGGTATAAGACGTAGGCAAGCAAGGATGAGTAAGATCATCGGAATTACAAGACACCTGAGTGATATTGTGCAATTCTAAGTATAAAGCACAAATAAAAATGCAGTACCAACCTGAGTAGTATTTCGGCGTAAATCAAACTGCAGCTGTAGTTAATAGTAGCACACTAACGTTCTGCAGACATTACTAATGATATCCATGACTCTTTTCGTACTTGCAAAGCGAAGCACGTCCATCAGGTAGGCCATGGCCATCCGGCGCGCATATTCTTAAAAAAAGCCTTCAACATCGTGACAACTCAATATTGTTATCGATTGAACCGTTGTATTCCACTTGTCACAAGTCACAAGTATTATTGACATTTTTTAAATCTTCTTGAGGTCGTTGCCCCTTTATTTGCATGGAAATGGTACATAATAATATCAAACAATGACGTCGCATCCTGTTCAAGTAATATCAGTGTCGCACATGCCATGAGGGCATTAATCAAACCACTGATAAAGGTTCACTGTGGTGCAAATATTACAGCAGTAAATCACTGTTTAGCTGTTATTGTATTGCCAACTATATATCAATCAGCGTTCACTTTAATGTGTAAATTATAAACGTGTCGTCGTAATTATGATTCGTTTCAGACATTATGGTTCCTCATTTTTTTGATGACTTCTTCGAATTATTTTAAAGCGTGCAGTAACACGGACGTAAATTAATCACTGAATCACACGGCACCGGTTCCAAGAGTTTTTGTAGGATTTCCAATATACATTTATGATACCGTTCATAATTATTCATACCGACACGGCATCGCGTATACGATTTTCTGTTGTTTTGTTTTACCCACATTGAACTCTGAAAAGGAAATTGACACATGAATAAGGTAAATTTTGACGACCGTAAATAATGAGAATCAATAGTGTCGAATAGTGCGGGCGTTGTAATCACCATGGAGGATCATTAGGGCAGTGTAGCGGCACACGCGCGAGGCCGAGCCGAGGCGCGAGGCGTGGAGTAGCCAGGCCGCAGGGCCACAGGCCCGCAGGGGTGAAGAACCTACGCAGGCCGCCGATAAGCCGCCAGCCATGTTTACTCGCTCTACGATCATTATAAATCATACACGTAAAGGCAACCTTTGACCCTCGTTAGTGTTTGATGCTCTACTCTAATATTCGACGAAGCGAATTGAAATAGAACAAACTGCACTTCATAATTCAAAGCACTAAATCATTACGTAGTTTTGAAATCAAGATAATTCAATTCTTAGTTGGTTTAAAGATATTTTGTTCGTTTATGCAATCCATTGTATCAGTTGAATATAGGTAGTTGATCTGTCTAAACAAACCAATCGTAAGGTTAGATCCATCAACTAAGTGGAAAGTTAATTAGGTGTTCTTTGCTAACCATTATTGCGCCTCTGGGATATCATCATCATCACCCACAGCTCCCACTTCCTGTGCGATCGCGAGCCTGTCCCGTACAAGTAAGTAAGTAAGTATCCCGTAAGTATTTCTTAAATCTTTAGATAATATCAGTTTATTCTTAAAGACTAAACCAACATACGCGTGAGACCGACAAAGACACCAATAAATTAAATAAAAATATTACTTGACCCATATAGGTAGCTATTACAAACAATATGAGTCAAAACCGCAACAATACAACAATATGAGTACAAATTACTGAAGAATAGAAGCATATTGTTTATAAAATGAGTTGTAAAAGCCGATGGCCCAGTGGCTGACCACCATTTCCTGCGATACAGCAATGTGGGCCCGCCCGCGCTGATAAACGCTCGTCGCTTCACTTCCGTCTCGTCCGATGCCCCATCTCCGACGTTGATCACTCATGCACCACTGTAACAACAAATGGGTAAAATATTTTTATCCGTTAACATTTGATATTATCCTGTTTAGGCAATTCGTCATCATCATCTACCTATATGCGGTCAAAGTTGGGTGGCACGCACAACTAATATATGTCACGTACTCGTAAAATATATAACGACAAAATATTCTTTAATTATTCTATCCATATGTTTTAGATTAGGTACATCCCACTAGAAATTAACAAGCAATAAAAATACAATTAATATTAAATCTACATACTTTACTTAAAAATCGACTCCAATTGTAACCAGTTACTCAATTTACGCAGCTCACTTATCTTCAAACGCTTTTTACATCTCCGTCTAATTACGTACATTACTATACGGAAGATAACAGGATTCAAGAGCAGTTACAGCTTGCAGCAAACATTATGTTATACGGTATAATAATATGAGCCAGTACTTGGAAAACGTTATAACCAAAGGAATGTTTAAATGGAGACAATAAAGGAAGTTGGAATGGATCGCAAATCATTGAGAATATCTAATGTTCCTAGCATGTGGGCCAGTAATGTTGACTAGTGATAGTGCGATGTCATCGGATATTAGGGTCAATTGACTTATACGATATGTTGGGCTAGGCTTTGATAACACTATTTAAACTGGTGTGCTACCGACGATGTCTTTATCAACATGGAAATTATCGTTACATAACTTGTCGCTGCTGACACCATTCGCACTATTAGTAAAGTAATTCAAATAGGCGCTGCTCTGTTATTTGGTAGATTTATCTACGGTGTTGATAGAAGAAACCGATAGACACACATGTTAAAATTTTAAATCTTAAATCCACGTACCTCTGAACCAATACAGACGGTGCGATGATTGTGCGAAACGGAATTGATAGAAACTTTTTGTTACATAAATAGTCCGAGGAAATTATCGCAGCTAATGAGAAAAAAATCTCTATTATTTTCATCAATAGGTTCAATCTCACTTCTAATAACTTGAGATGGTGTTATTATGATCACCGTAGACCGTGAACCATCGAGAGCTTTTTTCTTTTCATCCAATGGTGCTTCCTGCTTCGTTTATAACTTGATTGATATTAGATATGGACAAAAACTGGTTTTTACTTACCCGTGATGCTGGTAACTAGTAACCAGTAAATTAAACAAGAGGGTGTTTGCTCTTATGTTAACTCTTGCGTGGATTTTGTAACTTGATTTAAAGAAAAAAAACATTATGATTTAAAGTCTAGCAAAGAACCCTCTCCCTACACATTGTAATCACGCAACATATCCCATGCGGATTAAACAATTTTAAACACATAACTGGTAGCTATCTTATTTTATGATAATGTAAGAATCTGCTTGAATCTTGTTGAAGTTTCTCTATTGCTCAAATATTTTTTTAACTTTCGTTGAGTATTGTTTGGAAATTGACCAATGTCTAATATCAATCCATACAGCATAGTAATAAGTTGCAATCTCTTATTACAAACAAAGTATTTATCAGAATTTGGATATTACTTATTACGCTGTGGTTTTCCGCAATGACCCGTCAATGCATACAGTTTCCTCATGAGGACATAACAATAGATTTTGCATTGTGTCTACAATATGGCGCTTGACGGGTTAATGTTGTCACGTCTACATCCATCTACTAACTACTTACATAGAATTTAGTTCAACATTTGACAATGCAACTGTTTACATCTGATTTCATTTATACCATTCCTAATATTTAGGAACCTATCACTCAATAACAATATTGCAAAACCTTATTGTAAAGTGAACTGTATCCAATGCTTTACTCATTTCATATGCAGACAGTTCATTTGTCATTCATTACGAATCAAGTGACCAAAATGATTCATTTCTTTTGCTAGGACACCGGCTACTCTACATACTACCGACGTATCACATCCGCTTTTACTTAGGACTGAAATGGAAGATGTCTCAGTCGATCCATCATAGGTGTCGGCACTGGCGCCGAAGAACTGATGTCATGGTCACGCGCGCTTGCGTCACGGTAGCCGAGGAGACACGAGGGCATGCGGCCGCGGCCGACAGCTGCCGCCCGGCCACCAGTGTGCGCGCGGCCTTAGCCACCGGCCCCGCTGACCACTCATCTGGTTACTGCTAATCTAGGTTAAGAGGACATTAACAAAGTCCCTTCAGGCGTGAATTTGTCGAATATTGAAACCTAATAATAAATACTTTCAACGGGTTTTATTATCACTATTCAAATGTTCACTGCAGATAAATTTCGTAAGTAGGTTGGTAGGTACCCTATCAATCTATTTGCGGATGTTAACTGAGCATGTTATTGAAATATAAAAGTTTTCAAAGAAAATTCTCCTTGATTTTTATTTATCGTAACGCAAACTCATTATGTATTGGTTTGATTTATGTAATAAACTTCAATACGAGGGTATTCATTGAACATTCTCGAAGCCACAAAAGTTACCGACGTGAAAGCATCGTTACCGTCGATAAAAGATGTTTACTGTAGATAAACTTTCTATGTGGACACTACCGGTCCCAAAGGAACTATAAGAAGAATAAATTAAAAGGACCGCGCGAACAAGCACGCCAAATATGGATGGACAGGATTAATTTTAGTTCACCATCAACGGCAGCGGCGTAGTTCTGCATAATAATTCAAGGCAGTATTAATTTATACACTTATTATCGACAACTGGTACGCGCTGTCTATAAATATTCTATTATTAATAAATAATTAAAATAAATCTTTACTTTGTATAATATTATAGCAACTTTATATGGAGTAACAGCCAAAGTATCAACAAAAATTTTAAGGTTTGATTGGTCATAACAGCGACGCTTGCAAATGGATCAAGGCCTAATAGTTCCGTGCGCTAACGGATTTTCCAATAATTGAACCCGAAACTACCATTAAACACGGATATTATAAATGTGCTTTGACAATGCAATAGCTAGGTAAGTACTTTAATTTCACAAAACATTGTGCAAATTTTAGTTTTGAAAGTTGCAATACAAAGTCAACTAGGTAGATGACGAATAAAAATATGATGCAATTTATGTACCTTCTCAGGTTCCCGCCTTCAGAAGGTAAAAGCAGGATACTTGGTTAGTGCAGGTATCAAAATGCTTGGCAGCCCGAGTTCACGTCACACAGGCAGTTCTTACCTTAGTTGGTACGTGGTGTTGCCTTTCGTGATTCGCCACACCTTAAGAACTTATTAAAAACGAGTATACTTCCTCTCGATTATTTTCTTTCCCATTGGAAGTCGAAGGGAAAGTATAAACATAATATCATGAGAAACAGTATGTTTAACACGTTACAAAGACTTGAATATTTGGAAGTTTTCATCATGCTTATCCAAATCTTTACCTAAAAGCCACTGTGTTAAATGTAATACCTATGAAATTTTAAGTATTACAAATACGTTGGCGTACGAATACGTTTTTTATTGGCCGTGTATAGAGTGGATTCATATCGGTTTACCCTGACACACGGAGACAGATGACGGGGCGGCGCGTCCCACGGCCCATTATTTAAATCCCTTTGGACGTGAGTTCCATTATCCCCCTGCGCAGCACTAGCCCTTGAGTGAGTGGACATGACGGGCCGGCAAATGCAATGTGGATGAACAAAGAAAATAGCCCTTCTCCGCATATCGTAACATCGTAAACGACTCCTCTAAACGTAGTCGGAAAATGTCGACACGAAAAATGGAATTTACATGCGCTTTGTTAAACATACAATCTGCGAGGGTCATGACCGACGTCGTCCTTCGTCTATTGGAGACGTTTTACCGTTTACTTGGAAGGGCTTTGCTTGATGGGGCTCTGTAATAATTAATCAGTTGACGGACCAGCCGAAGCGACGGACGCGCAGCGGTGAAGAATGAAGACCGACTCTATTCACAATTTCCTATAAATTATTTATGGCCAAAACGTCGAAGAAGGTTGGACTACCTAAATAAGTATTTTAGAAAGATTTTATTTTATAATAACTTATTATCTGATAAGTTGAGCATGATTATTTATACTCTATTTGAAAGAATAGATACAGTTTAATTAGTTTTAATTTAATTTCTAGCATCGATAATAACATTAGAATGGCTATTAAAATATAATATATTATATTATGCATTTGCAGAAATCTCCACACTGCGCTAATTAGTGACTAACTATTAATTACGTAATGAACATTTACATATTATTATCGTACAACGCACAAGGAAGGAAACTAGGAGGAAACCTAGTTATTTATTTAGAATCATAATATACAACAATAATAAAACTTTATTTCAATATAGGTGATGTAGTACCTACAAATAGTATAGGTAATGAAAAAATCATTTAAACTATTGAGCTATTACTATCATGCTGGGGACAAAATCAATACTTTTGCTGAGAATCCGCCTAACAGAAAACCTCGTGACCTCACTTTACCTAACCTTGGAATGACTTCAATCGTCAACGGTTTAAAGTTTAAAATCATTTGGAGAAATTTGACAGTTTTGTATAACCTGATGTGGTGGTGACTGTACCTACCTACTTACTAATAGGTACCTTTTCTGTGGCAACAAGCCAGCTATGCTGAAATATAACCGGAGGCCGCACTAAGTTCCAGCATTATTTTTTTATGGGAGACGAACAGCGCTATTTGATCGGTAGAGAAAGAGAGATCCCTCTTATACACAGGGAAAATGATCGCTTGAACGTGTTTTATTAGTATCTAGACATTTTCCTGTACCAATATAAACTACTGATATCCAATGACTGGATTCCATCCATTTTGGAACTAGTAACTGGAGTTTTAGGAAAGTTTTTTAGGAAAATGCTTCTGAAATGGAAATAATACCGATTTTTATAGGAAAGTGTTATGAAATGATGGTGCTTAGAGTATTAATAATAATAACGAGTCAAACCTACTCTGCTTATATTTTTGTAACTTGATTATTTATCATTGAATTATTATTACGAATAACAAGAATTCAATAGAATACGACCCTTTCCCCAAAATTTAATGAAAACTGTTTCAACACTACACTGTAAAACAATAGTGTAATTAAATCTTATAATGTATTGAAATAGTATCTAATAATGTATCTAGATTTTATTACACTATGGTAAGACGGAAACACTATAATTATAAAGGTTACCCACTTTGTACCCTTCATGAAGGTTAACTTAATGCGACAACGTCCTAAATTTTTTTCACAGATAAATTGTTGATCACGCTAACCGTACGGTCTGCCATTTATTTTACCAAGCATTGTAATCAGCTTGTTTTAAATTTAAAACACACACTATTCAAGGTATTGGCAGCACAAACGGACTGATGCCCTCGTAAAATCACCATAAGTAATGTCTTCTATTCTACAAGCATTTGTTTTACTTACGTATGGCCAAAGATCAATCCCTTCAATATTTAAACGTTTACCTTGAAAACAATGAAGGGCGAGCCTCTAGAGTCGCGTTATATTAAATTGTTAATACGTCGTTAACCTTTGGACAGTGGCACCCATGCCTATCGATCCACATTAGAATGTATTTACCCCTTTTCTGGTGTAAAACTTTAACTTTTTTTTCTTTTGTGACCGTATTTATTATTTATTTCCATTTGGTTTTACTACCATGCTATTGTATTCTACAATGATTTGATTTTGATTCAGTTGGTATCTGTACTCCGCAACTATTTGCATAATAATTCATTGTACACTCAAAATTAGGCCACAGTATGTTCATCATGTGTTAGGATAAAGCGGTCAAACGTGTAAAAACAATGAACGCCACTAGCGTTAATGGTACTATGAAATTAATAAGCTAGACGAAATTATTCAAATTAATTCTGTAATACTACTTGTAGCTCCCGCCCCGTGTTTAACCCTACTAAATACGAAGTTGTCGTCAAAGGTTTAAAAAAAAAAATACATTTTGCTAATTAAATAAGTTTCTTTGATCATTAAACAAGTCGTTACCTTAAAGTTTCAGTATGGGTTAACTCTATTTACGCTTAAACCTCCAACTCGAAAGATAGAGCATGTACTAGTCCTTTTAGAACTAGGCCTATTTAATGCCACAAGTATCAAGTAATTTTCTGTTACATCTGCAATTTCTGTTGCAACAACGATAACAACGTGGTCAAGGCGAAGTAAGCAAAAGTGTTTCAATTAGTAACATTAGCAGTTAGAGCTAGGTGCAGCTGTTCGGGGCACAGGGGCGTAGGCAGGGACGGGTCGGAGTACGGCCACTCGGAGCGACAGTAATTATCGCAGCCGTGTCGACGACTCACAGGAGATCGTTCACCCCGGGGGTCGCACAATACTCAACTGTCGGGATCGCGCCGCGGCTATCACAAATCTGGGACGACTGCACGCATACGCTCGTCTCGCGGTCGCCCGGCCGCGCCACGCCAGTGCGCAACCGACAACACTAACTTCGTAATTGGTCTTTAGTAGGTTTTCATGTCATTCGCCACCACGATGCACGTCGTGGACTCGTAGTACAGTGATGTCTAATATACATAATGATATATCCAAGAATAATCTCTTGTGGTTACAAAGTTGTTCAGTTCACGCTCTATCTCCTCGTAAAGATGGAGCATAAACCTAATATTAAACTACACTAGGTTATATCAGCGACTTCTCGCATCAAACTTACAATTACAATTTCCGATGAAAAGTCGTAACAAGTTTTTTCAGACTTTCCGTACTTTTACGTTCAGAGTAACAAGATTTATAAATACCTACATAAAGTGTTTCATACTGTATAATAACACGTGTGCCATTTCCTCTTCGGTCTGCCGTAGATACGGTTGCCGACGGGATGCCCCTTTTACATCAGAGTAGGCACGACAAATTTTCCACTAGCATAGGTTCTCGGCATTCTGTGCTAGTGGAAGGCGTCAAACAAAGGCCTGTGTTTGACGTCCCGTGAGTAGCGTGCAGGAATCAACGGGCACGTACGTTAGGGTGTGACAGGTCTATGATAGGGATATTATAATAGTTAATTATTCAGGTAGGTGCGTATAGTGTCGCAAGCGCGGCTGGCGGGCGAGGCGCGCGGCCGCTGCCGCTCGGCTAATCGCGCAAGTCGAAGTCTCACGGCCGTCAGCCGCCCACTCTCCGCTTAAACCCATATAAAGTATTCGGCGCTCAACTGCACAATAATATTCATATTTTTATACAAGCCAGTGAAGCAATATGCTAATTGAGAAACAATCACCTACTGACATATCCTTTCGCACAAAGTAATAACATTAAAAGTTACTAAAACACCCTTATTCATGTTCTCCGCGTATGTCATTGTTAAATTACAATTCAAACAAATGCTGTGTTTTAAAATGATTATATGTATTTCATATATAGCTTTATTAATTTGAATCGACATGACGTGCTGATATGGACACATCCTTTATCGATGCACCTACGTATCATACGTACTTACTGGGTGTCGATCTCTGTTAATGTTGGCTATTAAATTCAGGCTTGTAACAATTTAGTCCAGTTTTTAAGACGTTTACTTGGTTGCTTTGTATTATTAGCTTAGTTACTTTGTATTAATTTGAAGCTAGATTTTGATTGACAGGTTCATTCTTCATCACTTCAAAACTAATCTAGATAAATTATGGTACGTACCTACTAATCTAAATTGGTCTACACAATCCACAGCTTTTCTTGTAGCTACCATCGACAAAGCAGGCTAAAACTGAATCTATCTAACTACTTACAAAACTTATTGTCGGTACCCGTTATGCGTGCAAATCTTCACTAAATAATACATCATGAAAACTCGGACTTGCCATCATTACTACTACATATTCTCAACAAAGCCGTTGTCCATCATTTCAAGGAACAAACGTTTATTAAATATGGTGTATGCACATAGTGCATTACTGTGAAGCCAACCTAGCATTGTTCTAGTCTTCAACTAGTCTATCAACATTCCGCGCCTCAGCAGTCAGCCGTCGGTTTAGACAAGACAGGTACGAGTCTGAAGGCGGTTTTATCACCATATAAAACTAAAACCAGTGATCTATAAGGGGACCCGGCCTCCATGTTATTATAAGGTCGATTGTGTTCAAACAATAAGCCATTATCGTAGGTACAGCGAATTCCCGCGATCTCGACAAACTCCTCTGTTACATACTACGACAGTTGTGAAAGCTTCCTGGTACGAAATTGAGACTATTATTTACCTTCGTCACCTCACAATAGGCATTTCCTTGTGTTTACACGCCTTAACTGCGTACAATTTAAACTTTCCGACAAATGGTTGGGGTCACAATCAAAATCAACTTTTGTAGAAAGTTAATGTGTACCTACTTGATTTTAAAATTTACGAAATCTTGATTAAATCAATTAAATGTTTAATAATAACGTAGATATTTTTTCATCCAACATTGAACATGATGTTTTGTTAACTAAACAAGTAGATATGTAACTATTATACTTGCACGTCAACCATTGTTTTTAGGGTTCCGTAGCCAAATGGCAAAAAACGGAACCCTTATAGATTTGTCATGTCTGTCTGTCTGTCTGTCCGTCCGTCCGTATATCACAGTTTTTTTTCTCTGAAACTATAGCTGTTGAAACTAGGTAAGTAGATGTATTCTGTCAACGGCATTAAGATTTTTACACAAAAACAGAAAAAAAACAATAAATTTTGGGGGTTCCCCATACTTAAAACTTTTTTTCATCAATCCTCTACGTGTTAGGTATCTATGGATAGGTCTACAAATGATATTGAGGTCTCTAAAATATTTTTTTTCTAAACTGAAACGATCTGTAACTTCTAAAATAGGATGATAAAATAGAATGATAAAACAAAAAAGAATATGATGTACATTACCATGTAAACTTTCAAAAATTGGTTTGAAAGAGATCTAGTAAGTAGTTTTTTTTAATACGTCATAAATCGTAATGGCCCGGAACCCTCCTTGCGCGAGTCCGACTTCGCACTTGTTTATTAAAAAATATTGGCCGGACACTAACAGAATTTATAATGGAGCTCTTTATGTTAATAGTATTAAAGCAATATTCTCTATCAGATAAAAAGAATGGGCGAAAGTAATACAAATGTAATCTACTAAAACTCATGTGCGAGCATACATCAAAATATATATTACATAGATTTAAGTAAAACAAATTTTATCGTTTTTGATTGAATAGATATACTCACATGACCATACATTTTATTATTTCAGACACATCAATCAACCGAATTGTGGGCCATACACATTTGGGATATGAACGTACGAAAACAACCTCATTCTTTTTTTATAGTTGGTTAACAAATTAATAATGTTCATCCGTTGTCCGTAGGGTCTAATTTAACCCCATACAATAATTGTATTGAATGATAATCATTACTCTATACAACATATCAAAGAGCTCTCCAGAATTTGATCTGCTGAGGCGTATCGGTGTCCTCTACCTGATATATTACCCTTTCCTTTATTAAAGGTTATCGACCTCCTATCTACAGGTGTCCTATTAGTCCACTTAAATATCATCAGATTTAAGTACATTAATCGTCTACTTTTTATTTACCCTGTTATTTATTGTGTATATATATTTATCGTATGTTAGCGATAACAGTGTTATTGTGATTAAGCCACAAATTGCGGTTTATATCAAGTACGTTTTTTAAATTTCAGTTTTCTTTCCTAACAGGAATTTACTTAAGTACCTATTTCAGTACGTATTTTATGAGATGAAAACCATGATAAAGGCAATCACCGCAGCTATGTATAATTGACAAGGGAAAAAGGCTTGAATAGAAATAACAGTTTAGATATACTTAATCTGAAGTTTAAGCCTATTGCTTAGGCAAATGTTTTATTTCAATTAAGAAATACCTAATCTACTAGATACTTTTCGAAACTAGTTTCTAAAAAGTGAAGAAAGAACGTGGCAAAGAACTCCAAACACATTTCTTTAAAAAAAATATAATTATGATTACAAGATTGTTTTTCGTTTAAAATTTTATACTGAACTGTTTGAGAATAATTCAGTTGGATGTGTAAATAACTTTATTTATAATTAAAAATAGTAAATTTATACTGCAAAAGATTATCAGACTACCAGTTTATGAGATAACCAGCTTCGAGCAGCACCGAATTCATTACGGGTTGCTTCAGAAACCTTCTAGGATCTTAGGAACTTCCCTCAATCGTCAAACTTTTATTGAGACGATTTTCTTCGCCCATATACAATAATTTCAAAGCTAAAAGTAACAAATAAAAGCACTTGCTTTGAATACATAGTTATGAACTTTTTTTTAAATATTAGCCTGAATTCTCAAATAGTTTTAATCATTCCTTACAGCTCGTATAGTCTCTATCGTTGTGGTAAAAACTTTTTAAACTAAATCTATTCATATCAAGTTTAAGAGCAGTTCCGACAACCCTCAATGTTTGTTCAACCCGATAATGGATTGACGTATATCTTCATGGACGATGGCACAATGCCATATATTGCTCCTAGTAAAATGGTAAATTCCGTCCCGGTCATTTCTACCTTTTAACCTTTTCTTTCATTCATTCAATAATTTTGTTACTAGTACTTAATAATCCGCATTTCACTTCTGGAGTACCATAAACAAATTTTCCGAATCTGAAAATACCTGGACGGATGACATAACCACAAGTGCATGCGTTCGATACATCGTTACTCTATAGGAATAGGTAGCCTGTGTTCTTTGTAGGTAACGTGACTGTTGAAAGTGTTGGAAACCAATATAACTACTTTTAGATAGACACTAGCGAGCGTCAATAAATTTATATTCACAAATTGTACACTATAGCTAGATATAAGCACGTAGTTCAGTGTTGTGTTTGGTTGGGCTGTTTGTTTGGGCGACGCGAGGCGACGCGCCCGCCACGCTCGAGCGCCCATACACAGCTTCATAAATGAGTTAATTAATCATAGTTAAACATCGCCTAATTCCAACAATATCACTGGCCTAATAATTGCTTCTTGTGATGAAACAGTTATCCGACGTACCTACATTGTGCGCGTACTCATGTAGGTCTGGGTTTGATTAATGATTGGGCGTAACCTTATATTATTCACTTAGGAATAAATATCTATAATTAAGTAAGTAGGTACTACTAAAATGATCCATTATTTAAAATAAAGTTACTAAGTAACTAAAATGCAGGTGTGTTATGGATATAAAGCATCTAGGTACCTAATTAGTAAAATAATGGACGTATTTTGTTCATCGATACCTTTTTAAACATGTTTTCCCCACGTCACGCAGTGACTGTTCATGTTTAACACGCAGTAAACGCTTCACTAAAAGAAAACAAAACCCAACCTTTGAGCGTGTTTTGAACGTCTTTATTGTTCAACAGATTAGTAACCAAAATTAGTCGGTTGCGGGTAGTTTAAACAAGGGAACGGAAGACGAGGGGCGGTGAGGCGGCGCGAAAGGAGTAGAACGCAAATAGCCACGTGACCCGGCCATTGACTCCGTTTGTCCTAATCCGTCCCACTACTCCAGTTCAGCGGAGGGCTGAGGACACGCATCACTCTCGGTCCCTCTTCTAAGTACCACACTTTAGGCGTCCTGCTCCTCCGCATATATGAACTTTCACATGACCTAATACCGCAGCTGGGAAGTCTATAACAACCATGTGTGCACTAACCATAACACGACATAAAATTAATTTTTGTTACTAAGTGAACGAGCTAGTACCGTATACATTAGTACTAGCACACACGCCTAAGCTCTATAACACTAAAATAGTATAATTGATATAATATGAAATAAAAGTCAATTCAAGTAACAATATTATTTATATCGTACCAACAGAAACAGATGTGAAAACGCTAACTGCGGCCGCTGCCGAATGAAAATAAATATCTTCTCATGGTCTATGCAAACAAACACATCAACCTACTTTTATATTTAGATCGATGGTACTTGAAAGATCACCCATTCTTCTGCTGTGGCAGATTAATAAGAATATTTGATACAAAGACATAGGTATATTTCTTGCCGTAATAAAAAATAAAAGAACTCAAGATCATAATTAAACTTTTACGTAGAAATATTTAATTTCCACTCGAGTGCACCGAGTATATCCTTGTTTTTTTCACTCTCATTACAGCCGCGGAGGAAATACGTTGCATAATGAACCGTATCCCATTCGCACAACCCTTTATTGTGTGCTTCAAGCCTTATGCCAGATTATGGTAATGTTCGCGTGGCCGGCTGTATTTAATAGAAACAACAAACATTTGGTAGGAAGCTTTCGAAAGTCTGTAGGATTACCTAATTTCCTAATTTTAAATGTCTTGATCGACCGTAATAAATTGACAAATGAAGGTATGAGCTGATCATTACCCAAAACAAGGACACAGTAGCTTTAACTCATTAATAATGTCTCGAACGCATAGATACGTAGATAGTTGTTAGAGCGAAGACAAGTCGAGTTGTTCAGACAATGAGCGCCGTAGAGACGCCTCCGCAAGTTGTTTTGTTATACACATGCAGCTCTAGAGCATGTAGGACGCGAAACTTGTCAATCTGTATCAATATCTAGAACTGTTTATTGTGAAACATAACTGCAAAAATAAAAATACAGTTGGCAGAGGGAGCGTGCTCAGAGTGGCTGTCGGACGCACACTTTCAACTCGGAGTTCACACGCTTTGTTCAAATACAATGACTCTCTACGTTCTTTTTGTTTTCGTTCAGACGACCTTTGTTGATAATAAACAATATCACGACTTTAATGAAAGAAATCATGTAGCGTGAGATTTTTATATCATTTATTTTGCAATTGACGCATTCCTATTCCATTGTAATATACATGCGCCATTACGCGCACCTAATGAATTTTCCAAGGATTTTCATAGCCCAGTTAAGTTTTCGAATTAAATATTTTTGTAATTTGCGTACTAATGTTGTAATGATTGTTAATGCACCGTAAAACTATTCAGCAACAAACGCAAGGATTTCGTTGTGCTTCCCACGTCCGCGGAATTGGTTTACGTCAGTGCGCCCATTACGCCCAAAATACATGCCATGCGAGCTACGCCCGCTTAAAAAGCGTGTCAATCAATTTACATTAGGCTTGCGATGATGGCACTATAAAGAACCAGTGCGAGCACGATGTTGATCAGTAATAAATCGATCACAATGACGTAATCGGGTTCTTGAAGTTCGGTGATATCCGTCATTTAATTAGAATTTCGGTAGAAGAAAGTTGTCGACCCGTTAGCACAGTTGATGATTACCTCACTGCGCACTGCTCTGTGCTGCAAGTGCGTTATGTAACGTGATAGTGAGATAGCACGTGTGACATTTGCGCCGGGCGGCCGGGGAGCGAAGCGTGCAGCCTCCATTTTCGCCCCAAATTGACTTCTGGCCTTCGAAACACTGAAGTGGGACACCCGCTCCACTCATGCGCCTTTTATGATACTTATCTCAGTGCCATTCGACACCGAACACTTGCACTGCGCATGAACACTTAATAACCTGTCATCTCTACATTACTTGCGGCTTGTATGGTATTGTCTACTTTCTAAGTGTGTGACTGATTACAACTATGTATAATATAGCCTGCATACAGTGACAAAATAAGAAGAACACCAACCACATGATGAAGGACGTTTATAGTAAGAAGATTTATTAAACTTTATGAGGATGCTACTTAATAGGAATAAGTAATTATAACAATCTTGGTGGTTGCGTGCTTTGCAAAACGTAGGTGAGTATAATTCTTTGTTGGGATGTCCACGATCTTTCTCATTTGGTAAAAAAATCCCAGTCATTTTTAGAAAGCCTATTCACGACAAATGTAGCAAAATCTGAACATTCAAGTTCAAAATAATTGTGACACGATAACCTCGATTCACAAAGCCTTAATGTATCCAAAATCTAATATTTGGAAACGACAATAGCTAGCTGTTTCAGCTGCAGTACGTACGGACAGAGTTTTTTTTAAAGATCGAAACACCATGTATCTTGCAGCTGTTTGATATCAGCTATCAACTGCTCTATTATATATGTTATCTCTATGTGATTGGCTCATTTATGCTTACTTAACAAAGGAGGTTCGAGATCGAATCTGACTGAGCATGTTATGAAAACGAAGACCGGTTTCGAAAATATATCAATTGAAAGCCCTCGCCCCTCGGTGCATGTATAATGTTATTGTACAGCTCAATACCTTGCAACACTGCACGACGAGCCTGTTACATGACAGTTTGTCAGTCGCCACCAAACGCCGCAGTCGCCGTGCGTCCGCGCAGACGCCACTGCAACCTGACCCACAGCTCGTTCCACTTTACACGCTACACCGCACCGTTTATTACATTAATCATCGTCCTTTACACCAAGTATTTCTTAAAACCATAGGTCATAAGATACTGATTCACTCGTCAAAGCTAGCTAGGTATTCCTTTGATTTATTTGCTAAAGACTCACGTTACACTGTTCTTTTTTGTATTTTATCAATTTGCATAACAGCTCACTTAGTTAAGTTACTGGTATTAAAATGTTGTATAATCGTTCCAAAACCAATACCAGTTGTAGGCAGTAGCCACATTCTATTTGAATATGCAATTTCTTGTTTATTTCTAAATTCATTAGTGATGTGAATAGATACATCGGTTTGTGGTAAGGTACTGTTTTATATCAAGTAGTAACGTAGTTGTAGAACGGTGACATTTTTGAAATGGGTGACACATTTAAGTGGATAATGCGGATAGTGTTTATGTTCAGAACGCCCTTGAATACTTCCTCGTGTTCGATACTCTATACAAACAACTACTCATTTCTAGCATTTGTTTATGGTTTTCCTTTTGAATATCACGTGCGCACGCGCTCAGCCCGTGTAAAAATCGAATTACCGTTAGACATGTGTCATCGTGTCCTCGTTACAACCGTGAGCACTCAGAGGCAAACCTGTTCTTGCACTCATACCCTTATTATGTTATGGTATGGTACAATTACCAAATTCGCAACACAAAATACATTTACATCAAGTCATCCATATATGTACCCTACATAATGATAATCCGAATAACGCTTCATATCGCTGTCATCGAGTGGAAATGTACAGTAAATTCCATTTTAAGTTAACTTCTCGGTCATTGATTTAACCTTGATCTGAATAGGACATTTATATTTAATCACAAAAAAATCTTCTCTAAAGATATAGAATTATTGTTTCATACATTATTTTATACTGTAAGTATAATTTTGGTTGCAATCCATGTTTTACACATGAATTGTATTTTACGACTGGTTTTAAATTAAGTAATTGTTACTCAGTATGTAATATTCGACTAGCTGGACCCCGTATCTATTCCCGTGTTCCCAAAAATCTTTACTTAGCGAATGCCTATATCGTATAGGGAACATTATCTGCTAAATTTCAAGTTTCGAGGCCTTATAATTTTTGAGAGTCTGAGTGAGATTAATGTATTCGATTTTTGTATATAAATACAGATTGTGGGCCCGTAATTGTCTATGATTACATAGATGATGTATTTAGCGACAGATGTAAGTATGCATCATCTGATCGTTAGAGACGAGAAGCGAGCCGGACGTCGGACAAGGAGCGTATCTAGACGTGGGAGCCCGTGCCAACTAGAAGCGCCTACTATTATTAACGTTGAATTAACGGTGAAACAACCGCCTGATCGTATTTTATTTCACGTATTCAACAACAAAGCTAACCGGACTAAGCCGGACTTAAAAAAAGAGGTTTTGAAATGCACTACGCGTATACGACCTCTTTAACAATAATATTAAGTATCAAAACCGTTTAAATCACTTTCAGCCTGCATGAGAAGCTGGAAACTTTAGAAAGGAAGAAAATCTTAATTGATTAATCTTTCGGAAACAAAACCAAGGCAAAGACACTACATACACTTGCTATAAACAGCTATTCAAACACAATGCTTCTCCTTATTAGATCACAATAGACACAGTAGGTACGATCGCAATAATAAGTACGCTATCCGCAAATAATGCTACTCCATCGTATTATAAGTAGAACAAATGATTACAACGGATATTGGAGATGCATAGGGTTGTTGCATTATACTGGTTCTAGTAGCCGATATTTGAAGCCGGTTCCACTTAAATGCAGCAGCGGAAATCGAAACTCCCCGCTACAATACTAGTTAAAACAGTCGGATTTTACAGTTAGTTTCGTTTGACCCGTACCTCGGGCATAACGACAACTCATATTACTCGCGGCTTAGCCCGACAATCCTTTTATTAGATTTTGGGTCATGCAATAGATCATTTTTTATCTTTTTAGTACGTTTCAGAAATTCTGAGTGAACAATCACATTGTCATCTGCAGATACGTAATCAATCGCGATAAGATAATGACAGCAAAAATAACACTCTAGTCTAACAAAATAACACAAAAAGAATCATTTTGTGTAGTTTTTATTCAACTTTATCATATCATACCGAGATATAATATGTGCATTAAATATTCAAATTATTGATAGCTAAGTTGAGCTAAGTATTTAGTCAGTAATAACATAACATAACATACCATCACGCCTGTATTCCCCGAAGGGTTAGGCAGAGGTGCACTTAATGTACACCCACAGTTCGCCGGTATGTTTGGGTCCCATGTAATAGGGGGCGAGCCTATTGCCATTCACCGGGCACAAATCCAGACTCCGAGCTGCTACTGAGAATTTCATAGAAAAACTCAATAACACTTTGCTCGACCTGGGGATCGAACCCAAGACCTTTAGTGTAGCAGTCGCGATTGGGACCACTAGACCAATGAGGCAGTCAGTAATTCTGATTGTAAAAAAATATGAGAAGGATATGAGGCACCCTTACATTCACCGAAGTGACAAAACATCAATGACTGACTATGGGTTTCCCCAATGGCAATGAAACAGACAATAACATTACTAACGTTGGCGTCGTTCAAAACTGACCATAATGAGGAACAAAGAAAAGCTGGTCCCCAATCAATGACTTAAGTAAGAGGTAGTAAAACCGTCATTTACTAGGTGACCCTTCTAAGAAATATGTCATTTATTTATTCAGTGAAGTGCACAAATGACAGGGTATGAGTCAACGGTAATGACGTTTGAGACGCTGGACTTCCAAGGTAAATAGACAGGGTGATTAAGCCACACACCGATTTATCTTTTAGACGACAAACGTACCAGTTACAAGCCACCGTCACTTTCTAAAGATAAAAGTTAATCATCACCCGGACGTGTAACTTAAGTATTTATAAACACAACAATAACAATTTATACTTCTGTTTCGGCTTCCAAAATTGAATGTCAATAAAATTTCAAAACTTAATATACCACGTATAATATTACAAGTGATAGAATCGGTAGTCGAAAATGTCACCAGAGTCACTGCAGATTAATAATTAATAATCGATATAATAATATCGATATCGATATAATAACTATTTATCTTTGTTTGTTTTTTCCTTGTAGATAAGCAAAATCAAACAAGTCATCATGACGTTATTAGGTTTAAACATAGGACGAGTTGATTGTTAGGCAATTAGACATTTTTTATTATAGGTATTCAGTGTTCCTTCCTACTATTATAGTATCTCAGATGACACATTTGATAAGTGACAATTGGAAAAAAAGTATGGTGATTTTGTTATTTTGATTTGGATTTTGATATCGCTTTTCCAGTCTTTATTTCATTTATATAATAGAATATAATTTGATTAGCATCAATGGAGTGCGTGCATCATCAGTTGCCAATCCCTTGTGGAAACTTACAGCATACACGATAACTACATAGACGCATTCATCCATTAATTCCAATTAGATCAAATCAGCGCAGATACAAGTTGCCAACGTCTTACAGCTACTTAGTATTCATTGCTTGCAGAGAAGATGAGAATTTTGGGAGTCCATCACGGATGCAAAATGGGGAACCACAGATTTTTATATTGTTTTTTTGCGGCTATAGGTAGTATTACTGTGACCGTTGTTGTGGTAGGGCCACGCTGTTCGCAGCATGAATGGGCCGGCTTGACCGGGGAAGTACCACACTCTCGCAGAAGACCGACGTCCGAGTAGTAGCGTTTCGTTACTGCGCTTCGTTCGGTGAGCGAGAGGGCCGGAGGCCCAATTCCTCCCCCAATCCCCTTCCTTCTCCTTTTCTCCCTCCCCTCCCTTTCCCTAAATAGGCTCGGCAACGCAGTTGCAACTCCTTCGGTTTTGCAGATGTCCATGGGCGGCGATGACTACTTACCATCAGGTAGCTCGCCTGCTCGTTTGCCGAGTTATCCCATAAAAAAAAAAAAAACCCTAGTCGGTCTATAAGATCGAATCCACCCGTTACCTCTAAAATAACAAGCCTATAGGTATTTTGAGGGTTAGGTGAAATGGCTAGAAGTGACATTATTTTACTTTCTTTACAGGATTTTCCGTATTATAAAAAAGGTAAATTACATGCTTGTCCGTGTATACTTGGGTTTTTTAACATTAAAGGAGTGACTAACACTTTTTTTGTACTTTTTTCATACTTATTTAGTTCTATAGCATAACAAATAACACCACAGTTTTCAATGATAATTTTTATTTACTTTTATTCCAGTTCTCAATGAGTACTCTCTTCCACTAGAATCCTGGGATAGAAAGGCTTCGTAGGAATTTATAAAATAGTCATAGGATTATGTATCGCGTAATCATAATATAGAAATATGCAGATACTACGTAAACAAGGTCTTCTAGCTAAACTGAGTCATGTCATTGTTATCTAATCATTCAGCATACTGTTTCCTCTTGTGTTGTCATTTCGTATTGGCAATATCAGCCGTCGCTCAATTTGAAATTAAATATGAATGCATTTTTTTTATACCGTGACTCATGTGAAATCCAATGATCCATGTGATGGCCTACTTTCAAATTTTATTGTAATACTATTAATCACCAGCGCCCCCCCGGGTCTTTGCTCTGCGTTCTCTTGTTAAAGAACATTTTATTTAACACTAACACCTCATATTAATAGCATACCATCATGCCTGTATTCCCCGAAGGGTTTGGCAGAGGTGTACTAATGTACACCCACATTTCGCCGGTACGTTTAGGTCCCATGTAATAGGGAGCGAGCCTATTGCCATTAACCGGGCATAAATGCAGATTCCAAGCTGCTACTAGGAATTTTATACAAAAACCCAATAACACTAACAGGACCTCAGGCGTAGCAGTAGCCTTAGGACCACTAGAATAATGAGGCAACCATAATAATAGTCGGTGGTATTAGACCTATAGCTTTTGTCCACATACAATGAATAATGAATGATTGCCCTGATCAACTTAAAACAATAAAGAAGTATAACAAAATGATAAACTGACGCAAAGATACTTTCATTGTTTGTCAGGCTTTTCCGGTTTCTGCTACAAATCAAGCTATACAAAACTAGTTTACGATGACTTCTTTTTGTACAGAAAGCCTATACAATGCTAGATCAGCTTAAACTGGAAATGAATAGCTTGACCTGTAGCCGTTTGTACTAGTAATTATTGTCATAGGATTTCGTATGACATTATGTCGTGTCGACCAATCAGTTAAGCCATCGACCTCAAGGTCGATAAGGTACTCTCCGAGATACGGAATAAGGTATCATGTAATTAATTATTATACATGTGTGTCCAGTGCATAATAAAAATGCTTGATATTTGGTTACCGACTTTTGATTTCTTGTCCTTATGCTCTTGCTTTAGTCAGTTGGAGTTTGGAGTCAGGAAGCATTTTAAGAGGATGATTTATATTTCATACATTTTAAAGGACAGTAGAAGTCCAATATTTTAATATTGGACGTCCAATATTTAAATATTGGACTTCAGATTATGTTACTACGAATACATAATAGATATCTATTAGTGTGTGTATGTGGATTTTTTTAGGTGTAGTGAACAAAGCAATAATGTGTTGAATACAAAGAACATATAACATGTACAGATATAACGTAACTATGTATTTGTCACTACTAATGTATGTAGTTAGGTTGCCATAATAATATGTATATTAGACTGCCGTGTGCTAGTGTGTGTGCGTAGTATTGTGTGATGTGATGTGATGTATGTATGAAGCGCTTATCGCTGGGCAGGAAGTGGCTTGGTTTATTATTCGTGTCGTGCATCATGTGGTTGCGTGTGCGGCGGCGCGGGCGCAGCGACCGCGCTCCAGGATAATTGCTACGCGTCTCCTACCCCAACCAGATACTAAAGGCGACACTAACGGAACCCACAGATAATATCTTTAATTAACAGAGAAAATCATACGCGTCAACGTTTACGTACTAGATAGTTAGATACACCTAGTATAAGTAGCGGTAACGAGGCGGTTCCATCAATCGTAGTTATCTGGCGACTGGTGGGACATTGAAATGTTGACTAGGAAACTAACTATCGTCTGGACAACATGTCCAAAACAGATAAGAAATAATCAGCCGTTAACGCTTTATCGGTTGCTCTGCAAATAGCTTTCTATGAATCTATTGAGATAAAACTGAAAAACATACCTATATTAGTAGGTACAAACATGATATTTTTTGTACACACAATAACCGTTTTCTAATTTCCCATGATATGTTACACTTTGAAGATACATTTGATCCTATCTAACTATAATTGCTTGATTTTACTAAAACAAATGAAAAAAGATCTTCATCTACTGAGATATGAAGTTAAATCACTTGTCTCTGTTAAAGTGCCTAATTAGGTTAAGTATGATGGCTTTAATCTACCTACGTACTATTATCATTAAGTTAAGTACTTATTTAAGAACTCCAGTCAATAACCTTGTCTTATAAAATAATTATTTGAAAAACAAAAGTTAACTAAGTATTTACTCTATCTTTCATTAAAAAATAATTATTTTAGGACCATATTAGCACAGCAATGATGATCAATGAACCATTAAGTGTTTATCAGACTTCCAGCTCATTGAACGATGTAGATAATATCCTGATGTAAGACTATTTATGGCTTTCACATCCCTACTCAAATTTGCAAATATTTGATAAAATACCTCTCCAATTACCTCCATCTTTTCTCATAAAAAAAACTACTTTTCCTATCCGTTTTTACAAACTGAAATAATGTATAAGGTATATGGTATATATCAATGGGCCAATGTAGCCTGAACATAAAGAACAGTACTTTTTTATTCATTGGCTGGGGTGGAAGTAGAATGAATAGTATTATTTATTACCTACATGCTGGAAAATGTCGTCAATAGATTTAATTGTAGGTACGGTACGGTGAAAATGGACAAATCCCCAAACTAGATAAGTATAATAAAGTAGCTTCTAAACAGATGATAATAACATTTGACGACTGTTTATCATGTTTATTGTTTAGTTGGATGTGGAGTGGCGCGGCGCTCCCCTCGCCGGCGCGGGCGGCCGCCTCCCGGACCAACTGGTTTGACTGCAGGGTGCAACTGCAGGTCAACCACTCACCTTACTCACTTACTGATCCAAACACGTAGGCTGATCGGCGAAAATACACCTACGCGTTATACTTTCTTATTAAATTGTCTGCTACTGCTACCTGATATTGCGTACCTAGTTTATTTTTGTTTTTATAGTAGCCATCACTGGCCAACGCCACAACCATAGTGTCACTACACTGTCCCACAACTGTGTTTAAAATGTTCTAGAATGCTCCTTATTCTTGAGTTTCATTCGCACTGTCATTTGATTTTAAATTTTAATGCTTTCGATGTACAAATCATAATTTGACCAATTAATTATGATTTAGAAAAAAAATGCTACCCTATATTTTGATTTTCACTTAACTTTGTAAGACATTCCCCTATCTACCCATTTTGTTATCTGACTTATAAATCACTCCCGATATCATCGCTCATATTATTTAAATAGGCCGGGATGGGGCGGACTGGACACGTTACGATTCATACGTCTGTTGCTTCTTCAATATTCTGAATCGCACTCTAACGCGTTAGTTTAAAGAATTAAGTTACAGCCCAGATACCTACACAATTTCTAAGGCCCGACGCCCGAATTACGCAAACGATACTCGATATCGTTCATCGTGTAGTTTATAGTTCTTTAAGCATTTACTAAATAGCAAGACTTGTCTTTTACTTTCTGACCGTTCGAGAAGTAAACATTGCTATCTAAATACGTCGAAACTATTAGATAATAAAAATGCAAATGCACAATTAAAGGTAAGTCATTAGTTGATTACTCTCTAAATAAGATAAGTAAGTAGTAACACATCATCATTGAACATAACGCACATTACCATAGCCTTAAGTTTGAGTTGTTTCGTATATACTTTTCCCAGAAGTGCAGAATAATGGCGGGTACTTCAATAAAATGCCAGCCAAGTGTATAAAACATCTTTGTAAACGAGATGAGACCATTTGCATTTGCACTTAGCGCTTCAGGGATGTGTAGGCAAAAAAGATAAAAATAAACAAGAGGAGCAGTTAGTGAGCCCGCGGCCGCAACTCGAGATGCGTACGCGCACGCCCCCACAGATCACTGTACCCTTCAAATGACTGCAAATTGTTTACACACGCTAACTTAACTTTGCTTAGATAAAAATACGTGAAATCTGTTGCTTACAATTACTACGTCCATCAACTATTAGTTTAACCATTTTCTGATGAATCACACATGAAATTAGTTTTCATATTATCACATCGACCACACTGTAGGTTAAAAAATAAAACACATGTCTAGTTAAAGAGTTAAAATGTCTACAGAGAACCGGATGAGCCAATCAGCGCAAAATGAGTCACACGCATACAAGCGAGCTCCCGAGCGCGTACGACAACACCAGCCCATATTATATGTGTAGCTCTTGCGCTGTAGGGCTACCAGATAACCATCATACGCAGGGCGACACCACTGAGTACTGAGAAAGAGCTCATTGTTACCAATTAGACTCATTAAAAAAAATACGTAGAATTAGATTGAATAAATGATCCACATTTTATTAATCATGAAGCCCTTATCTGTTCCACAACGGGGCACGGCCCTGCTCTCAAAAAGATAAAAATCGGGCCATAGCGCATCACGCCGGTCTTGCGTTAGTTAGCACTCGTCAGTAGTTCCTCACTTCTCGACCTTTAGACCTCAGATCAAATAAAAAGTTAAGATGGAACTTTGCGAACAAACAAACTTTGCGTGTGTGCGTGTAATTGTGTTTTAGCGTAAAGGCGTAGTTTTAGCCGCTTAGCGCAGCCTCACTTCTTTGTTCGCAAAGTTCCATCTTAAATTTTTTATTTGATCTGAGCTTTAGACAGGGTAACACCACTTATACCTACATCACATACTAAATTTAAAGTTTTGTTTCGGTGTTCAACGGTAGGTCCCTTCACGGTTACAATATAATATCTTAACACTGATTTTCCGAATAGCAACCCTACAGCATGTTGAACTGTTTCCTTACTCACACTTAACAATTATTATGGTGGACTTGGACACAGATAAAAGACGTCGTGTGTTGAGACTCGAGAGTCGTAATACGAGCGATGGCCCGACTGCTATTATGTATAAATGAATTAGGTATGGTTATTATTGAGATAATAATAAAGTTCAGTAATTTTAATAGATATCCACGCTCCCATTGTAGTAGTTGCCTCTTATATCCATCCACCGTATACAGGACTTATGACAATACAACAAATATATTTTTATTCTACTGAAATAAACAATCAAACTATACTTATAAGACATACATTTTTGAAGGTTTTGAATAGTTCGCAAACAGTTGGTGGCTAACTGTATAATTTGTAAATGGCTCGCTTTTGTTTACATTATTATCTGCAGCATGATATATGAATCCCATCTACGAATTCACCGTCGAAAAATATTTAATTATTCGTAAAATTAATTGGGAATCAACGGTTGGAATATTGAGACGAAAGGTCATTTATTACCGCAGTTAATTGGGTGAAAACCAATTACCGATTTCTCACGCTCTATTGTTTTATGCACTACGTAAAATTTATGCCTAGTACATTTTATACATAGAAATACGAGAGAACGTGCTTATAGCAGATAAAAATTGCCAACTACGTGTTAGCAAATTAGCAATAAACGGTTTTCAATAACACTCTTATTTTAAATTTTCTTAATAAATGGAACAATTTCGTCCAAGTATTACGTAAATGTTCTTGAAATCGCTTTCTCATGGCGTCACGTCGTCGCTGCTGTGATAAGCGGACCTTTGCTTACGTAAATTTATCGTTGAATGTTAAAGTACTACACCTTGCCTTGCCTCCGCATTGGGCTGCGTGAGCTGCATCCATCCCGCGACGCGGACGTTTCACCGCAAGTCTATGACATTGAAACAAAGAATTAGCTGATGGCAATAGACAATCATTACAGTAGACAAACGACGGAAAACAGGGGCTTATTTGGAAACTTATTGCATTTCAGCTATACTAATTATCGTTTAACCTACAACTCAGCGAGACGTGTTTGGTTGTGTACGTTATAATATCAGATAAATATAATCGCATTATTGTTAAATAAGTAATATGCGTGTATATATTTTGTGTACGTGTTATGTTATCACCAACTTACTCATTTTTAATTTTATAAATAGTTTACGCTCAAAAGAAATGATGCTGGAAAAACCTATTAGGAGGAATTTCCCTTACAGAATACACCTATGTCCAACTTTGTTTGGGTCGACTCTGACTCTAACCAAATGCGGCTCATTATAAGTATTTTAGACAATACGGCTGCCGGATATAAATTTCTGGAAAATCCGTTACTGCATTAATATCTAGATCTATTTAATTAAAAAAATCATGCATGAATTAATGACAATCACCCCACATAATACTATTACTGACCACCGTAAACAGCATATACAGGGATAAACCATGGTGTAATGAAATCTAATTACACTATGGATATACTGTGACCTCATTATTGTATGTAAGGTTAGGCGTGAAGAACTAAGTGATATGATCAGGGACTGCCACGTCATTGGTCTCAGTTTCGAGATTTCGGATAAATCGTTTCAGTTGTGGGGGGAAAACGTCTTGAGAAAATCTACCTGCCTAAGATGTTGCCTTTCAACGGGGGGCGTGTAATTTATGCCCACGCGCACTAGGCCAGCGTAATCTACTATAGACTAACTCACAAGCGAATCAATGCGCTGCAGTTGGGCAGTAAAACGGGACGACGATGAATGCAGGTCTGGAAACCTTTAACCCTGAATTTATTCCAAAATAATTGAATTTGGCCTCTTAAGATGGCCATACAACATAATCTAAATCTAGATTGGAACCTTGGTCGTGACTATACCATCCCGTACGTAATGCATCATCGTAATTTATCTCCGTCCACTTCGAAATTTATTATTTGTGATCCAAATTGTTGTTCTTCCGTGTATGACGTTCCTAGGCGTTCTCTATGCTCTTAATAAAGAGATATTGATAGGCATACCAAGTGAAGAGATTCTTATGATTCGCAAATTGTTCTATCTCAGGAGTAGCCCATCCTCACAGGCTGGAGACCTGAGTCTGCAAATGTTAGAGCTTACACGTGGAATAAATAGTCTTCCTGCTAAGAAAACAGAGAAAAGGGCCAAAAGATCTCCTCAGACACTCAATGGGTTTAAGACCTTAAGACATTTTCATTATATAGGTTCATTATAAGTAAATACCTACTTATCAAGGTATTACCGATTTATGTATTTGTTTTTTATGTTCATATACCTATTTGTATGAGAAAAAATTATTACTTCAAAGAGGTTCAAACAAAAAAATTGTTTTTTATTCTTATTTTAACATTATAGGATACACGACATTTTTTTACTATTTATGGACCTAAATTCCAAGTACTTCTGCAATTCAGGCGATAAAGTTATAGGTGTTGGCTTAACATAAACATGTCACAGAACAGATGTGTTTTAAATACATATGAGTAGGTACCTATAGCGAGAACATAATATGTCGTATTACCGCAACATATATGACAGTGCGCCTGTGCGCAACTGCATGCCCGTATCGGATTCTTCCGTAATCTTGTAAAAATATGGTACTTACACGGCGTGATTCATCAATCATCAATGAAGGTTATATCAGCAGAGATATTGATGACCGCGGGGGGGGGGTGCTGCTGGCAGGGGAGGGAGATGGATGACGTCATTTACACACACAGCACCAATATACAGCGATGTATGCCCTGCGCCCGCACCGTAACACGTGCGGTTCTGCGCAGCCAGTCAGTGCTGCCCCAACCTCCCACGTTCACTTTCTATTAAGCCGTAACAGAGGACGCTAATATTCTCTTGAGGTTGTACCAAAACCAACAAATTAAATTTTATAATTATTTCTGGTTAGAACTTAACACCATGTGACCGTAAACCATGGTACCAAGCTTAGTATAAACTTATACTTGCAAATTTATCAAATTTTCATAAGTTGTAGGTATATCGGCTTTCTTTCAAAGATCCAACTGAACCCAGTCCAGTAGTCAAGTTTTAAGCTATTTGTTTCAATTCAATTAACATTGAGTTCATTTATCGTATTTTGTTGTTTATTTCCAAGTATAATTAAACAATTTAGGGCATCCCATGGTTTAACATCGATTATTTTCATTGATCGCTGTTTATTCCTTCGCTACTGTTAGTGTCGGGAGCATTGGCGGTTTGCCATCGCAGTAACCGTGACTCAGCCATATAAACACACCCGATTCTTGACTATGACGGGCGGTTGTGAGACGCGTTTCGCATATTTCAATACAATTAACGACTTGTAGCTGCTGCACTACGATTTTTTGCCAGTCTCGTGTGAGAATACACACGATTTCACCGGGAAACAGCACTGTGATGATACCTTTCGCTCGATTCAACGGCAGATAAAGAACAGCAAAAACAGTTGTCCCACTTCCCAATGACCTTTGTTACAACAGCTACTTACTAGAAAACATTGGTCTGTCAGCCTGCGGCGTGGGTCTTTCTTGCGAAATTGTGTTGAAAATAAGTCATCGTACCTAAAACATCTCATTGGAGTACATGAATGTACCTATTCGTAGTAAAATAACAAAAGACTGCGAACATTGAAGTCGACATTGAACTTTGTAGTGTCTGCGCAAGGAAATTGGCACAGGACCAAATGTTGAAACTTAGTGGGGGAGCCGAGCCTTTAATACTTTTTTGTTGTTTTTAAAGGAAATAGTGATGAAGACCGTGACGAAAAATCCTTTTAGAGTGAAAATTGTAATTTGATCATAATTGTATACCAAAAAGTATCTATAGTAACTGTAGTAGAGCTACGACAATGCAACCCTCACCCTACAAGCCACGTGCGGCCCTTTACATGTTTTATGAATGAGCTTAGCAATTTCTGCAACTTCCCTTCGTTACTTTCGAAACAACGGAAAGGTTATTATAAAAAACACTTCCGGAATATCGATGAGACCGATCTTTGAACATATTTGGATCTTGAAAATTAATATGAATAATGAAGCATTGTTAATGTTCGATATATTTTGTGCCATGTACTGCCTCAGGCAAACAAAGTAACAGTTTTTCCTATTATATTTGTAGAATTTAATCAACCGATAGATTAGATCATCGAAATTAAAATAATTGAGCTGATAAGAAGCATTTTAAACAAACGCACGTTAAATACCGTAAGTACAGTGTAAAATATCGGTAGTTTTATAATTTAATATGTAAGTATTACAACGAACCAATAAACTTAAAATGCTAATCAGTGTGATGCCTTATCTAATGTTAATGTATGACTCAACACAATTGAATTGAAAGAACAATGGCTTGTCCTGTCTTAGCGAAGGTAAAATTTGACCCACTGGGGGATGTAGATAGCAAATCTATTAATTTGATACTGAAGTTATAAAATACAGCTTTTATTACAGCTTACAGGGGCCGTATTACCACGTATTAATGCTATCATTTTTACGTTGTGAAAGAGGGACTAGACCTGTAGAGCGGCATCCCTCTCTCACAGCCTAAAAATGATGGCATTAATACGTGGTAATACGGCCCCTGGAGATAGGCGAGCTTGCAATGCCTTTACAGTAAGCTCTGTTATTCTATTGTCTCGATAGTTCCCAACCGCCTATACTCTTACCTCAACCCTATCTTATTCTAGTTATTCTGTTCTGGATAATTCAAAAAACACTGACTTATTCCAGAATACTACTGCAGATCAGTAACAACATAAATATTCAGTAGACTCACGGTAGATGGTGAAACGAAGGAAAAATTTAACGGTGACAGCAGTGTTTTCAGAAATAATTTTCGAGGACCAAGTAACACTTATCATAGACTTCTATACTTTTTCTATTCAAACTCAAAGACAGCTAAATCATAGTTTCACTTTTTTACAACACTGATTCGGCTTGTTTGGTAGTCGTATCGACATTGCATGTAAAGAATAATGCCATTAATTCACGCACGCGCAGTCTTACAATAACTAGACACAGGTACGTACCAAACGCTCGTTCGTGATATTCAATTCGACATGGTTTCACTTCTGATGAGTAGGTACTTCTTAGAAGATAACGCCGTTCTCCTAAAAAGTTTTTCTTCATGAAGTGTTTTGATTACAACGGGGACAACGTGTTCATTCAGTAAATAAGGGAGTTCCTATGGCCTTTATATATATAACAAAATATGTATTTCTAAAAGTCCTAAACCAAAATAACCTTAAGTATCCAAGAGGATAGATTGTAACTACCTTGTTACCTTGGACCACCTTGGACATTAATTGATTCACCTGTACAGGTACTTATATTGTACGACACTTTCAGACTGATTCAAATATATTGTAATAGGTTCATACTTGCTAAGTAGATACTTAAATTAATAATTTAAAGGAATATTCTGATCTGTTTTATTAAATCTCGTATCACTTAAATAAAGTTACTGATTCAGGAACAAAGCACGTCACACTGCACTGTCCAAACAAAGACAGAATCGTCGTTGACGTGGCTCTTTATTATAAACACCATAGACATGCTAACCTACTCATTATCAGCTTCAACTATATGTAAATAGACCTTTACCTAATTAGGCAGAATAGAAGTAATCAATGTAAAAAAAACCCGGAGCTAAATATACCTAAACCAGCTCATCACTTGATATCATTATGGAAATTCCTCAATTCATCCACAGTAGAATCTATTTATATTCCCAGCATTTATAAATTTTACCTTATTAATAATGTATCCATGTAGATACTTACCAACAAATAACACTTATTGTTTATTACACATTTATAGTAGACTTTGATTAGTTTGTCATTTGTTCTTAAAGGAAAACGCTGAACGACCCAATGATAATGGAGTCCTGCTGAAGGATTTTTAAACAGCCCTGGATTGCCATTAGTAAGATTCAACGAACTCTTGTGAGTTAAGATAACAAAGCACTCTCATTAAAAAAAAATGTAAGAAGCCATTAGCAGTGGTGTAATTTCATACAGATTACGTTACATCGAGCTAAAGATATTGAGAAGTTAAGGATTTTAACGGAAGTTGTGGAGGGATATTAAAACCTGTTCAACACGTGGTTACTTTTTGGGCAGAGGGTCACCAAACAATGGACGTCTTACAGTCTGTTATGGTGAAGATGGCTCGGAAAGCTGAGCACAGTGAGCACGTGTTTGCTTTGGTATCTCACTCCACTTTATTTACACTAAACTCCATCTTATTAACTGCAACGTAAAACACATTTCTGTTACAAATGACGATCGACGTCTCATTCCAGAAATAAGACACAGTTCCAAAATTATTATTGACGACGAAATACTACTTAATACCTAAATCATTCAAGTGGATAATTAATTATCTATGACATAGGTACTTTACCTGTATGTTCCATATAAAAAAAACAAACAACACTATCACTAGGGAACCTCTTCGAATTAATGAAATTAATAGTGCCAAAGAATAAATAGGTCGTGAATCCATAGTAAGCTGGGCATGTCATCGTTTTACAGATTATGGCAGTGGTATGGCATGTCTATTGATCGGCCGGCCCTTATTAAGTGCAAGAAATACCTCTCAAGGTGCGCTTGCACAACTTGCCAAGGACTATGTGGTCACTGGAGCGTAACTGCTGACAGCAATAGGTATCATAGCAATACAGATAGGCCGTAACGGGTTTGTTTAATGGTACCGGGATACAACCGGGATAGAAAAATTATAGTAGACAGTAATTAATCTTGTGGTATAATTTACTTGCCAACATAAAAATAATGGTCCGAAACGCATCTGCAACGCTAGAGGTCCTGGGTTCGATTCTCGGGTCGAGCAGTGTTTTTCTATAAAATTTTCAGAGGTAGCTCGGAGTTTGGGTTTGTGCCCGGTTAAAGGCAATAGGCTCGCCCTCTATGGGGATATGTATAGATTGGACCTAAACATACCGGCGAACTGTGGGTGTAGATAAGTACATTTCTCCTTAACCTTTCGGGAAAAACAGGCGTGATAGTACCTATGATGTCATCATTACATGTGTACATAATTAACATCTCTCGGAATGAGAGATTTAGCTTCCACGGAGCTGGCGCAGTGCTGTCGGTTACATCGAAGGTTACATGGAAGGTAAAGTAGACAATCGATGGCCGTTGGATCCGACGTGTCCTTATAATGTCAAACAATGAGTTGAACGTAGACAAACCGATGGATGGATATGCAGATTTCCCGTCGGTCCCCTCCATCCTCCAAAATTACATGAGTATGACCCAGCATAATACTCTGTTGCAATATGGACTGGAAGCGTTTTAAAAACTTTAAGTACTCACCTGTTGTTTATTTTTGATTGATTGATGCTATTGATATCGGTTATTATTTAAGGAGAAATACTTATCCGAGCAGTAACTGGTAGGTAGGTAAGTTCCAATTGTTAAATCATCAGGCAGTACGTTAGTCAATGACGCAACTTGCGTCATAGAGTCTGGGAGCAGCCTGCATCACAGCATAAGTCAAACCATGTTAGGAACTCAGTCAAGGCAGTTCCTGCCTACGCAGGTTGCGCAATTTGTACACAGAATCAGTCTTCGACGAACCGTATCACGCAATAGCTCAGATATGAGTTTATAGCAAATATTTAATAACTAATCATACTGTGGAGAAAATAATCGTTAATCGTAGATGCGAGTGTACGCATGCAGTAAATTCCAATCATGACACGAAAGCGCTTATTTGATGTTAAATTAAATACATTCAATGTAATAATACCCCCTGCACCCGCATTGTTTGTTTCCATGAGAACTTGCAAGCCATGAGAACAGAGGAGAGCACCACGCCATTCTGTCGCTTGTAAGTACGAACTGTGTGAGTAAACAACGGTTTCATTATTCGAATCTGCGTAGTACTTCTGTGCCAATGTTAACAATATTCTGACATAAAAGAGATTTCAAGAGGTTTGATTTTGTAGAGGAAAGGGAACGTGCTCGTTTAATTATTTTTGCAGCACTCGAAATATATTACTCAACTTTATAGTATAATTTTTATTGAACGGATGTATGTTATGTAGGGTATTTATAGCCGCCCCACACGCAGCAGCAACGCGCGAGGTGCGGGAGACTCAACGAGACGCATCTATTCCAGGCGAGACCTTGCATGTTCATCGAAAATATTTATAAGAATCTTCTAGAAAGATTATCCTGTGATAAGAAAGCTATCATATCTTCCAGCAATAAAGCCAGACAATATTTTTCACTGTTATACAATGCAGAATCAGTTTAAACTATGAAATTCAAAAATCAGTGCGAGAAAAACATCCTTCGCATACATACGAAGGGTACAATATGACATGATTACTTAACTGAATACATAAACAAGTTGAGAGCTCATGTGTCCCGTGTGAGTCCCTTGAATTCAATGGTATGGTGACGACGGGCCAAAATAGTATATTGGTGTTATTTACAAGGATTCTTTTGCCTGTTCCATAGCAATGCATACAAATTACAAAAAAAATCCTTAAGCACATATGGAGCCTAGCGATTAGCAGTAACACAATATTGTTTATCGATTACACATAAAACTAGCTGTTGTCACCGATTTTAGTCGCATCCCAAAAGGACTTATTTCACTATAACTATACACGCTATGAAACATTTAAATTATGATTAACTGATTCCCTAAAATTATTTATCAACTAATACTTTAAAACTTCAAAACCAATTAACTATATCGACTCTATATTAAAAACAAGATTAAATCTACAATACGCGTATGATCCGAATTAACATTCAGGTAGAGGTATGAAAGCTAGACGAGGGGAATCGGGAAACTGTGTGTATTTCCCTTTGTGTAATGTAATCAATAACGCAACCCGGGGACCTTGCTACTTGTCTGGCAGTGTTGAAGCTCCCCACAGTCGCTACACAAGTAAGAGACACAACTATAACTATAATATAGTCTGTCTATGATTTTACCTTCCTATAAGAACCTGAATAACGTCAACGTCAGTAGATTTGCTTACAGTTTGTTCGAAATAAGTAAGCCGATCGCAAGTGGTTTAGAAGTGGTAAATTTTAATAGAAAGAGTCAGTGTAAAGATAATTAGAGTTGTATATGTTTCACATTTCTAATTATTTTGTTTACTAATTTCGATATTTATGTATTAAAACACTTAATTAAACGATTTTATCACCGCGGTAGTTCGGAACGGCTAACTTCCGATCGGCTTACTTATTTCGAACAAACTGTACTAGACATTACTTGTATGGATAGACCATAAAATTATGTCTAAGTTCTAGGTATCTCTAGTAAGGAAATCTACTGACGGATTTGTTATTGGGAACGAGCGTAAAATGAATAATAGAAGTAGATATCCCACTGCTGCACACTGCTCAATGCTAACGACAAGAGGTACCACAGACATAATAATTATTATGTATGTCTGTGAGCAAGCACAAAATTAATTTTGAAACCAAGTCAATATTACAAGTTGTACAGTTTGTTCGAAATAAGTAAGCCAATCGGAAGTTGTCTGCAAGTGATTTAGAAGTGGTTAATTTTAATAGAAAGAATCGGTGTAAAGGTAATTAGAGTCGTATATTTTTCACATTTCTAATTGTTTTGTTTACTAATATCGATATTTATGTAATAAAACACTTAATTAAACGATTTTATCACCGCGGTAGTTCGGAACGGCTAACTTCCGATCGGCTTACTTATTTCGAACAAACTGTATTTATAAATATTAGGTGCATCAAACTCCTTTAAGGCTAAAGCGTCAGCCTTGGGCGCGAAATTCAAATTTTTCTTCGTTTTTCGCAATTTTTTTTGGCTATAACACATTCTAGTACACACGTCTACACATCAAGCTATACAAAACCAGTATGGGCTGGCCTTGAATTGCACAGAATATCTTTACAATAGGAGGTCAGCCTCAACTGGATTTTTAAAGCTTGATGTGTAGCCGTGTGTACATGGCTGTAGACATTGCGATATCAATATTATCTTATTCACGATTGAGTATTGAAAGCTAAGCTTAAAAATCGTTATCGTCGATGATTTTGGTGAAAACTAGTGGATGAACTCCTACGATAGCGATTGTTGTATGTATCAAGAATGTGTTATAACCGAATAATTTGCGAAACACCAAGAAAATTTTGAATTTCGCGCCCAATTCAATTTTTTCTTGCGATTTTTAAGCAAATGTTTTAATACTCAATTGTGAATTAGTTATTGTTAATGTCGCAATTTCTACTGCCATGTAAGTATGTACCTAGAATGTGTATAGCCGAACAATTTGCGAAAAACCAACTTGGATTTGGCGCCCAATGCTGAACATTTAGCCTTAAATCAACGTAAGACATGGGCTGGGAGTCGTTAAACAGTAATAAAAGATACGAGTCAACGGCACCTAGGTAAGTAGGTGTTTTCCCGGAGCATCAATTACCTAATTGCGTCATGTTCATGTGACGATGAATTACTGTGGTCTACAACTGTACGCTACTATAATTTTAAAATGGAAGCTGACCTGCTATTGTACGTAAAGCCTATACAATGCGAGTCCAGGCTATACTGGTAATGTATAACTCGATATGTAGCCATGTGTACACATCGGCTTTTTACAAACTTATGATCTGTGGGTGTCGACCAAATAATGACTTTGGATCAAACACAGTTAGTACCTAGGTATCTATCAATTTCCGGGTGGAGCAGTGTTATTAGCACGGAAGAGATATCTTCCGTGGTTATTAGGTTAATGACAATAGTCTCGACCCCTACAAAATGGGACTTTAAAATACCGGCGGTCTGTGATAATGCTTTGGGGAATACAGGCGTGATGGTATAGACAAAAATACAACACTAATACTAATAATAAGAAAGCGCCTACCACTAGAGATGGGCGTCTACCCGGTAAAAACCCGATGTTTGGGTATTTTATATTATAACAATATTTTTAATAAATAAATAATTTAATATATTATTATCTCTACATGTACAGTGGGTTATAGCTGTAACCTGACCCGCCCTAGGTGGGACGGCGGGGTCTCGGTGGGTCAGGTAACAGCTATAACCCACTGTACATTTAATTATTATTTTTATATGTAGGTACAGTATATTTTTGATAAAACTGTATTGGAACATTAGAATTGCATAATTATTTTACTTTAATTAATGTATTGCCGTGTACCATTTTAAGATAGTACAGAATAGCCGTACAACAAATGGCAACACTGAAACTGCTGGCAAACGTGAAAATTATAATGTTATTTGTTTTTTTTTTTTATTTCTACCCGGTATAAATTATAATTGGGAAGGTAAAAATTGGTATTAATTATTATTTACCCAAAGTTCGTATTCTTACCGGGTAGACGCCCATCTCTACCTACCACACAATGAAGTCATCATAATTATACTGATAATAATGTTGAATTTGAATCATTGAGGAAAGCAAACACCAAACAAACCCTGTTCTGCGCAACTAAAAAATCATTAGGGAGAAACCATTTAGGTAGGTACCTACCTACCTTGTACATATTTAAACGTAGGTAATAAACTTACAATAACTACCTACCTAGATGCAATAATAGTCACAACTACCTACGCCACCAACGATGTTTAATATTTTTACTAAATAGGTTCGTTCGTTCGTTTGTTCCCTTATATGCATGATTAATGCATATAGAGGATCGTAAATAAAATAAATGCACAATGAAATAAACATTATACCTATTACGAGTTTACAACACCCTCCCGTCAATGTCCGGGCAAATTAGCTACGATCTGGGCCACTAACGGCACCTAAGCAGTATTAGCGCACGAAAAGACTAAAGCAATCGAAGCATGGCCTTAAACTCGATAACGTGCCACTTAAGCCGCAGATTGTGACGGTCTGCACCGAGGAATTAGTTCACTACCGAATTTAGTGACGTAATTTAATTTAGGTTTGTTATTAAATAACACTTTTTCGTCTTCACTTAATCCTTAGCTGATATAAGGTAGTCGTTAAATGTGAATAGCCTTCGCAACCTTAATAATTCTGTGAGCAAAATAACGTTACAGACAGAGATTGTTGGTTACGTCGATGCCTACTTTTTTGCTGTAGAGGTCACTCAGAAATCTGTGTCGTGAACGTCTTTATGTATTCTCACAGAGATAATTGAATTCATACCTATACCTAAATGCATTACACCTACACATTATTATATTACACCCTAACTGCGGCTGGCGACTTTATTGTTTTTTTTAAGATAGAGGGTAGCCTGCGTCCGGTAGGTTTAATATCTACCAGTAGTCCAACGCTTTTGATGTTTTTGTAAAAGTCACTGGCCACAGCACCTAGGGCTCGAGAAATTGTATAATTGAATGCACAGGTACCTAGGTACATTTTAATGCCGACATAACAATTGCCCCATTATTGGTGGACCAAAGGCACTAAGTTCGATCCGCTTGGAGTTTGTATTTGTGCAAATCCAAGATAGGCAAACATAAAATTAGAAAGGTACCTATATGGGAGTCAATTTCGAAGACAGAGCAAGTAAAACAGAGTAACTTTCGCATTATAGGTCGCTATTATAGGTACGAGTATTTTATTTGTCTGCTATGTGCCAGTTACCTACCTACGTACAGATAGCCGATACACGGAATTAAATTATGCGTAACAGTATTATGGCAATAACAAAGCAATACTCATCCAGTATTGCAGAAACGAGGATGGTTGCGCTCACCGTGCGTCACGGTCCAACAGCTGGTTACCGCTTAGCAGCACGCGCCAAGACCTCAGTCGATTATCCGTGCCACTTGGCGACTACCACAAGGAACCATTGCTTTTAAAGCAATAATATTCAAACTAATTAATGCAATTGTTACTGTATCTACTAATGATACCTCGTAACTTTGTACAATATATGTAGTTCTAGACTTAATATGAGTCAACTGAAAGACAGATAAACAAAGCAATGTAGCTTGAACATTTAAAAAAATCAATCTAGCAACCATAGCTAGTATGTGAACTGGTATCACTGTAAGCAATCAGCGGCAATGTCATACCAGTTGCACACTGCGCAATTCAATCCATGTTGTGGATGATATGATCTGCACAGTTGAGTGCCCACTTGGTATGCACTGGCCAATTAATTGCCAATAACTGTTTTACTATCTACATAATGAAGCAGCAAATAACTACAATCTATAGAAAGGACTTGCACAAACAAAAAATCAACTGTTTCTGTTGTGAAATTAAAAATATGATTTGTATAAAATTACTAAATTGAAATGCAATTAATTTATTCGCTTTCTATTCAATATCACAATTTAGTGGTATAATAATTATAAATAGTAGTTATGCCTAGTATACAAAACGCTACCAACACAACATTTAGTTTCACCACAATGAAAGAATAATACAATTTGATTATCATAGAATTGCATAGAGTAAGATTGTCTAAACTTATTCAAATTTCTTAGATGCCTCTAGAATGTAAATACAGACATTATTTAACTGACTCGTACTAAAATATATAATGTAAATTGTGTAATATCAAAATGGATTGGTTACCTTATTGACTGAAGAATAAAACTTCACTTTTCAATCTCCCACTTAAAACTTTTATTATAGGTATTTTGTTATATGTATTATCACAAATCCTGGTAGACTTTAAAACACAATCACGCAACTGACAAAACATACTGCTTTTCCTTGATTACTGATTTATAACATAATTTACACAATAAAATATAATCTGCGACATCACTTAAGTGTAAGTTGTTACTCATCCTGGCACACCACTACACAATCATTAGTTTATTGCATACTGGATGGCTTTTTAATTTTCTAAATTGTCCTTGCCCTTCAACATCATTAATCTCATGAAATTATATACAAAGTTTACTAATATTACTTTACAATACATGTTTCTGCTGCAGACATGGCTGTTGGTAGTGTCTACTTAAGATGATGAACAAAATCAAGCTTGTTTTTAGCATTTGAGTAGCTATTCATGCTCCAATAAGGATATTTAATTTTGTTCACATTATAACCATTATTGCGGGAGTATCTACCAGTAATAAAGTATGAAAATATAAGTAAAGCACCTTGATTGGACAATGGTATGTATCAACGATATTAACAATGTGATATGACGCGCATCGCGACCGCCAGAGCCCCAGCGGCCGGGGCCGGCGCGCCGTCGCCGAGCTCCCCACTGGAGACGATCGGCCGTCGAGCGGAGGCAGGCACGATCCCGCCTCGCTTTTGCAGTCTTACGAGAAATAAATGCCACATTACACTCTAAATATTAAAGCACTGTACAACAACAATAAGTTTTCTTTTCCTTTTCGGGGCTAACGTTCATTTCACGCACTATTTCGGCGAACATCTCGTTGACATTGGTGCGGCTCTTAGCAGAGGCCTCTACAAAGGGGCAACCCCACATCTGCGCGAGCGCCGAGCCCTCCGCGTTGGAAACCTCTCGCTGGTGCTCCAAGTCGGCTTTGTTACCGACCAGCAAGATAGGCACGCGCTCAGATCCTTTCACGCGTGTTATCAATTCCTTCATTGGCTTGATGTCTTGAAACGTTTGATGATTTGTTAGAGAATATACTACGACGAATCCTTGCCCATTTTTTATATACAGATCTCGCATAGAAGCGAATTGTTCCGTGCCGGCGGTATCCAATATTTCTAAAACACATGGTGAATTGTCCACCTCTATTTCTTTCCTATAGAAGTCTTCTATTGTGGGGTCATATTTCTCCATGAAACATCCTGACACGAACTGCACAGTCAAAGCACTTTTCCCGACCCCACCCGAGCCCAACACGACCACTTTAAATTCGCGCATTATTGTGTTCCTCAAATCACACTTGCCAGTCTACACAACGTTTTAGAAACGTATTCTCACTATGTGCTATAAAAATGTCATTGCTATGTTGGTTTATGACTCACTCGGATACGAACACTGAGTAATGTACACATAAAGCAAGCTAATTGATAAACAGCGACGCCATTTTAGTTGGACGAGTGGCAAAACAACTTCGACTGCATCCCGATGGTAGTTAAGTACTTCAAAGATACAAACGCGGAAGCAAACATCTACCAACTGACTTGTTCACTGCTGGCTATATTCAGCAGCAGCAGCAGGTTGGTCAATGCACCTTATTGCAATGGTTTGATTGGTGAATGGAAAATAGTACCAAACGGATATCAGTGCTGCCAGCACAACTCAAAATATTCTACGAAATAATTTAAGTTTTAACAAATTGAATTTTTACAATTAATAAATTGATTTCATATAAAATACTTATTTAATAAACCATTTTTATTAGCTTCATAAATTAATAAAGCTTTAAAATTAGGCGGTAATAATTATTTCCGTCTGTAGTATCATTATAATAATTCAACACAACATTAATAAACTGCGTTACAACTCAAGAAAAGTAAATAAAAATATACTCTTTTCTGCTTTTGGTAAATATGTCACGATAAAAAGTATCAGCCTGTGGTTTTGAGATAGAATACATTATTTTTTAATAATACTATTTCACAGTATAGTAAGAAAATTGGCAACATACTACCGGAAGCAGATTTTATTTAAATGTTGGCACTGCTAATTTTCGTTTAGAAATAATATTCATCTAAAATCTCTGCCATCATGACGTATCAATAAAAATATAAATTATGAAGATACCACTATTAATGCAGTTGTATCTCCATACTTTCATCATCAACCCATTATATATTTTTTCACCACTGGGCACGGGTCTCCTATCCTGCCCTTATCATACCCAATTTAAAAATAAAAAAATAGAAGTTTCCTTTGTGGATTTCTGAATACTTTGCGAGTACGACAATTAATCATCTTGTCTGATTATATTTAGATGTAGAATAATTAATAGTATTGAGTCAATTAATATAAAATAAATAAATAATGTTCAATTAATTTCGGAGACTCAGAAATTTAGGACAATTCAGGAGGTCTACTCTGAAAATCGACAACGATAATCGAATCGAACTGAGATCAGGGACGAATTCAGAATAATTTAGGGTAGTAAACCTACGAATAAATAATACTCTATTTATTCGTAGTAGTAAACCAACCAAAATGTGAAACCTAACCTAGGGGTAGATACCCAATTTAGGCTCACCGACCGTTTTATACTGAGGGAGGTTTTCCGCCCTTAACTCTATGAATTAACCTATTATTGGATATTGTCTGGTGAAAACTTAGGATTTTGGTGGGTTAGAATGAAGAAGATTTTTGGGCGTTGTAAACAGTGACCAGTACTTATGACAAATTGACAATCTCGTCTCAGTCATTTGACCAAAGTAGTTGGTCCCAACTACCGCAAAGGTAAAAGGTAAAATAAAGTGTTTATATACATAACATTCGAAATTATGAAAATAATCACAAATGCGAAACATAAACGACCTACGACCTAATCATCTTTACACCGACTATAGTCCGTTTCAAAATCTCTGAGACTGAATTGACACATGCATAATGTCAAATTTACAAATAAGGCTCATTATTTGTAAATTTGACATTTAGCAAGTGTCAATTCAGTCTCAGAGATTTAACTACTATATTTCTGTTGAAATTTACAACTACCGAACGACTTCAGACGTGCTTAGTTATTTCGAACAAACTGTACACACGGCTACAGGTCAACCTATAAAAATCAAGTTTATGCTGATCTTGCATTGTATAGGCTTTCCATACAATAACCGGCCATTGTAAACTTGTTTTTGTATAGCTTAATGTTTAGTCGTGCGTACGCGAAAGTAGCACCGCCTAATAGAGATGAAGCGTATATACTAGAACAGATCCAATCTTCAGATCCTATCTTTTTAACCAATACTCGATACTAGTCGATACTTCAACCAAATACTAGGCATACTAGGCGGACTTTATACACTAGGTATTTTTTAAATACTCGAGACTAAACGATCCGATACAATACAAAGTATCGAGTAAGGACTAGTATTTGTTGGGTAATCTTGTTGAATGCCGGCTGATTACCATTTTATTATTATGGATTACTATGAAAAATGAATTTTAGTATACGGTACGATGTACCTAGATAAATATTTAACGTTGACAGTCCTAAGCCTGTGTAAAGTATGAAGAGAAGATTCCAATTCATTACGTACTGCATCCGCAGCCGTACGCGTACTTTATACTAGGTGGAACAAGTATTTGGATCGAGTATTTATTCAGAATTGGAATAGGGGGGCACCTAGTACGAAATTTACCTAGTACGACTCATCTCTACCGCCTAATCAGACGGTGGCGGTATTTCATATTCTATTCTTCACTAACTGAAGATGTAAATGATAGCGATTCTTCTGACGATGATCATATTTAGCTAGCTAGTTGGTAGTTTTATTTTGTGTGACAAAAATAAATAATTACGTATTTCTATTTACACACTTTGACATTAAGGGGCATAAGCAAGCACTTAGCACGAAATTGGTTGAGTTGAATTAGTGGTTTTCTGGTGGTTTGCGAGATCAATAGCCTAGGTTTAGTGGATTTCTGGTGGGCCACGACGAGGCCACATTTGGTGGGCTCGTCAAGATAAAGTTGGCAACACTGGTCACACCTCTAAATATTATGTGTTTTGGTTTTTGGACTTGGTAATTGGTATTAGTGATTTTGTAATGTCTATGGTCAGAAATATTCCCAAAAATAAACAATTTTTACATCTTACATAGAATGAGAAAATTAATAATAAATAGGTTAAAGTAATTGGAACCGTCTACTCAACGTTTTCAACAAGACTGTGTAAGTACATTACAATAACCCAATTAAATTTTACAACTTCCATCCTACATTTTTGATATAATTTTATGATTTCGTAATAATGTTACGCTTCGCTATTCATTAGAACAAGTTTGAAGGGTTTGAAACTGATAAGACGAACTTTCATTTAGAATCGTAATCATTAGATAGAACATAATTAAAATTAAAATTCATAGAAGGTGACACTGCCCTAAAGCTGCTCTGCCGGTCATGAATCATATTAAATCTCTAGTGGAAGTTTATGAACAGCATTAGGTAATTTATCGCACAAACGACAGCAGTTTCCTAGTTATCATTATCACGCCGGTATTCCCCGAATGGTAAGGCAGAGGTGTGTTAATGTACACCCACATTTCGCTGGTATGTTTAGGTCCCATGTAATAGGGGGCGAGCCTATTGCCACTAACCAGGCACAAATCCAGACCCTGAGCTGCTACTGAGAATTTCATAGCAAATCCCTAACACTGCTTGACCAGAGATTGTACCCAGGACCTCTAGCATAGCGGTCGCCCTTAGGGTGCCACTAGACTAATGAGGCAATATATTTGACAAATTAATATGAAATTATAAAAATCTTCTTTCAGGTGAAAATGTCGCACAAACCAATACCTTATTCCCCTAATTTTCCTCAAGCCCAAGGGTATGCTCCTCCACCTGAGGATAAAGCTGAGAGCTATCCAATGAGTCCCCAAGCAGGCTATCCTGGCCCGCCACCTTCTGGCCATCATCTTCCACCTGGAGCACAACCATTACCTGGCATGCAGTCTGGTTTTCAGCCAGGATTTCAACCTGGGTTCCAGCCAGGCTTCCAACCAGGATTCACTCCTGGGTATCCTCATCCCCAGCCAGGGTATCCACCACCACAAGCAGGATATGGTCAGCCAGGCTACCCCCAGCCAGGCTATGGTCCTGTAGTTCAACAACCTGGTCCCCAAATACCACCAGGTAAGATTTTAAATGTGAAGTAAATCATTCTTACATATTTTATAAGGAAAATGTATTTAGAAGTAACAAGTTCTTTCCTTTCCTTCTTTTTTTTCCTCAGAAAAAAACTTCTGTTTTTCTTTGCATCCCTTTTTTAGGGTCCCGTAGCCAAATGGCAAAAACGGAACCCTTATAGATTCATAATGTCTGTGTGTTTGTCTGTCCGTATGTCACAGCCATTTTTTTCCGAAACTAAGAATTTTGCTGTTTTTCACACAAAAATACAAAAAAAAACAATAAATTTTGGGGGCTCCCCACACTAAGAACTGAAACTCAAAAAACTTTTTTTCATCAAACCCATACGTGTGGGGTATAGGTTGGGGATAGGTCTTCAAAAATGATATTAAGGTTTCTAATATTTTTTTTTTCTAAACTGAATAGTTTGTAAAATGGTTGTAAAATGTGTGTCCCCCCCCCCCCTGTAACTTCTAAAATAAGAGAATGATAAAACTAAAAAAAAATTATAAGTACATATACATACCATGTAAACTTCCACCGAAAATTGGTTTGAACGAGATCTAGTAAGTAGTTTTTTTTATACGTTAATGGTATGGGAAGCCCTCCGTGCGCGAGTCCGACTCGCACTTGGCCGGTTTTTATTTATTTTTACTGCCTCATTAGTCAAGTGGTCCTAAGCGTGACTGCTATGCTAGAGGTCTTGGGTTTGATTGCCGGATTAATTGAACAAAGGGGTTATTGGTTATCTATGAAATTATCAGTCGCAACTCTGGATTTGTGCTGATTGTATGGAAATATCCCAATTATGAGACCATGACCACATGAGACCTAAACATACCGGCAAATTGTGGGCACACCACTGCCTAACCCTATTAGGGATACAGGCGTGATGATATGATGTGTAATCTTTTATTAAACAATATAATAGCATAGTGGTAATCCAAAGGATAAACAAGGAATCTTATGTAATATCCAATGTAACAAAAACCAACAATAGCTTATAACCTCTCCTTGAAAGTTTTCTTTGTTAATTTATCTAGTGCTGACACCAAATAAATACATCCTCTTCCCCCTGCCAAGGACCTAAGTTCTTAGCTGCTGTTGCTTAGTTTTAAGTTGCTCCTGGCTAGAGTTGCGCTTTTCTAGAGGCATTTAGTGCTCTGCTTTCAAATCTGGTTACATTGTAAAACTTCCCACAAAGTAACAACTAATGTACCGACCTAAAAAAACAAATAGGTTAATAAATTTAAATAAAAATAAATGCTGTTATTGGTATAAAAAATCCTATATAAAATAAGAATCATTATACAATGTTTCTACAACTAGCCTTCCTATAATTGTACTGGTACTCTTACTGTGTATCTCATATTGTACATATTATGAATTATCGCAGTTACATACAGTTTACTTTAAATGGAATATATTTTGTGTTTTGAAATAACACTGATAGTCATAATACTATATTTTATTATATGTCCCTTGCATTTAGCCTTTGTCTTATTTGTTCTTCAAACATCTCCCAGTTGTTGACAGATAAGCCTGTTTACGGTTTGTTCAGTGATAAATTACTTAAACAAATGTATTGATAATAAAGTCGGTGTTACATTATATACTGTGACATCCACTGTGCAAGTAATCAATTCATTAAAATTGCCAATATGTCCAAAGACACTAAAAATAATTTAGATATATTCTCAGATGTTTCTGATAAGAAAGCTAAAAACTGTATGAAGTGGTTAAAATATCAATATTATTGTAACAAAAAAAAGTGTGTTGCAGTTGGGAATATAAGGGATAAGCAAGTGTATTTTGACACTTTAAGTATTTCTAGTGTTAAGCGGAGTCTCCATAAAATATTTAAAAAAATCTTCAATTCTGATTCCAATGGTTATGAAAAGATTATATCTGAGGAAGAGAAAAGGTTGCATTTTCCTACAGATCTTAGTTTGGTGGAGGGTGTTTATTAATCATAATTATATAAATGTAATCTAATTAAGAGTAAATAATATTATGTTATATATTTATCTGTGTATTTATTTTTGTGTTAATGTTCATAATTTGCTTTGTGCATTCAGTATAACTGAACATGAATAACATAATTAATTCCATGTAAGTATTGTGTTTGTTGAAATAAGGATATGACCAAATACTATTGACTACAGGAAAATAAATTAAAATATTTATCTTAGGTGGCTGGATGAGTATTCCGCAAGGGCTCAGCAATTGTCCTCACGGATTGGAATACCTTTCTATGATTGATGGCCTACTAGTACATCAAAAAGTAGAGCTGTTGGAGGCGTTTGTTGGCTTTGAAACAAATAACAAGTACACAATAAAAAATAGTATTGGACAAAAAGTTTATTATGCTGTTGAAGACAATGATTGCTGCACTAGAAACTGCTGTGGCCCAATGCGGCCATTTGATATGAAAATTATGGACAACTTTAGCAACGAGGTATTCGCCAATTACAACTTATTAAAAAAAGCATATACCTAAGGCCATCTGATTTGCGTCTAATTGTGCTAGTGTTTATAATTATTCTGCACAATTTTATACATGATGTCACCCATCAATTCAGTTTTTCTTACTTGACTCCTAAATGCGTAGCGTGATGTTGACTAGCCTAAATTACTCCTTATGCCATCAGTTACCTACCTGTGAAAGACCTGTCGAAATTGGTCCAACCGTTTCATACATTTAGCAAAAAACTTAATTTGACTTTACAGACACTTTTGTATTGATAGATAGTATTAATTGTTCTTTTGTAAAACCACACTATGTAAGCTCCTTGTTTTTATGCACTTTCTCTGCTGATCCGCCCTTGAAGCATAACATCAAGCTGAAAAATTAAACTGCTGCAGTATAATGGTAACATGTCTATAATGTTGTAATATTATGAAATGCGAAATAACTTGTAAACAGACTGTTAACCAATTGTATGGTCCTCTATTATAAGTAAATATGCCATGTTATAGGTAAAAAAAATATATAATACGGTGTATGATATACAATATCTAATTACAGGTGATCCATCTTCATCGTCCATTGGCTTGCGACTCTTGCTGGTGCCCATGTTGGCTGCAAAGCATGGAGGTATCCTCTCCACCAGGCACAGTGATCGGCTCAATTGAACAAGAATGGTCTATCTGCAAACCTTGCTACGTCATCAAAAATGCTGTTGGTGACGTTGTACTCCGAATTAAGGGGCCACTTTGTACATTTTCCATTTGTGGAGATGTTGAATTTCATGTAAGTGGTTTTTTAATTAGAAAATAGGTATAATTAGGAATATGCATGAAGTTTAAATTTTCCTAATATATTTTTTTCCGGAATCCTAAACATACTTAAAGTATTATTGTAACAAAATTTTGTTACATACTTAATTGTTATTTATTTGTATAAAATAATAATTAAAAGTGCTAATTATGCGAGCGAAATTCAAATTTACAAAAGGCGCTGTCATTGGTCGAACGAAATGAAACGTCACGGGCCACGACATTGAATTTAATCACATAGTCGAAAGCTGCTAGAAGTGGAATTATCTTGGAAATATATTTTAATTTGTGTGCCTTGAGCGATTTTCGTCAGTGGTGAGACTATATACGATGACCGAAAGAAGAAAAAAATACTTTATCGGGAGTAGTTCTGATAGTAATTTTGCATTTTGGTACTATGCAATACCGATGGAAAGGGTTTTTAGCTTCTTCCATGGTAAAATCTTTAAGAATTAACCAAAACACCTGTACAGTTTGTTCGAAATAAGTAAGCCGATCGGAAGTTGTCTGCAAGTGGTTTAGAAGTGGTAAATTTTAATAGAAAGAGTCGGTGTAAAGATAATTAGAGTCCTATATGTTTCACATTTCTAATTATTTTATTTACCAATTTAGATATTTATGTATTAAAACACTTTATTAAACGATTTTATCACCGCGGTAGTTCGGAACGGCTAACTTCCGATCGGCTTACTTATATCGAACAAACTGTTATAAACAAACACTTCGTGCAATGATCGCGGCCCATGACGTCATCTGAAGCGCGCGAAAAATGGCGGCGTTTATATGTATGTATGTTGAATATTAAAAACGCATGCATGTTCCTAATTGTTGTATATTTATTTTAACGATACTTATTATTTTGTTAATTAACGATTCCAGGTATACTCGAAGAATGGAGAAACCAAAGTTGGCAAAATAACAAAACAGTGGTCGGGATTGGCGCGCGAAGCCTTCACAGATTCTGATTATTTCGGAATTACCTTCCCTATGGACCTGGATGTGAAAATAAAGGCGGTCCTACTTGGAGCATGCTTCCTAATTGTATGTATTAGTTATAAGGCATTTTCCAAGGCAATTTTCAGGACAAAATGCATGGCAGGGCAATCAATTATTCTACCATATTTTTAAAGCCTTGCAATGCTTTTCAATGTTCTAGTAAAGTATTGGACAAACTGTGTTATATAAATAAGATCGCATACTGCGAAGTCACTTCTAAGGTTATTTTTTGTGACACAGTGGCAGATTAAAGGGCACATAACAAGATGATATATTTTTACCATTTCTTTTCAGGATTTCATGTTCTTCGAGAAGTCTGGAAATCAGGAGACTGACCGTCCAGGCATGCTTTAATTGTGAGGAGCGGATTTATATCTAAGTGGCTTTTGGTTTGCCAGTACAAAAAGTTAATTTTTGATACCACTATATTTTATTTTTGGATTATGTATTTACTTTTGAATTTTTGATGAATTTGAATTTTTGATGAATTATTAATATGTTATATTTTTATAAGTTTAAGGATACTTTTGTACTAACCGACATTATAAGTGGCGACAGCGTTTTGTTCCTTGCCGTTACCACTTTCATAGTCAAATAGAAAGTTTTTAAAGCTTTAGAGCTCATCAATCCAATCTGTGGAAAATAATCCATCCAATGTTGCAGCCTTGGCTGTCGCCACTGACAAAAAATATTATAAGCATGCGTGTTATACTTATGAATATTATAAACACTGTTTTTTTATTTCGTTAAACACTAATTAGTTTATTTAACCTTTTTTTTCTGTTACACTATTTTTACTGTTTGTGTAATATTGAAATGAAGATGTGCATAATATAATGCCTCATTTATCTTGAATATTACGTTGGTTTTATAGTTGCAGGAGATTACATAGTCTGTGCAGTTCTTTAATGATGCTCTTATTATAAATTAGAATTTTATAACGGCATAATGTCGAATTTCTATAATCCCGAATTTTTATAATCCCGCCTTAGTAGTGCTGTTTTTTAATGTACGTAATGAATGTAATGTTGTTGGTATAATCGACCGACTCGAATCATTCGAACAATTTTATTTAGTCCGAAGAAAACACGATTGTTCGTATTTTTTAAAGAAAATTGTAACTATTCGATCATTTCAGAAACGCGATCCAGTTTAAGTACCTACTGCATTAAACCGAACGACGAAATTATTCTATTCTATTAGATCTGGCGTTCATCCTATCTGAAACTTATAGATGTGATTTTATATTTAGTACAATAATATAATGCTTGTTTAACTTTATATGAAATTTTTATCATGTCTTAGAATACCTGCTAATTGGGGATCTCAAATTACCATTTCATAATGTTTATTCGTATTATTATAGCATAGAAATTAAGTACTTTTCATATTGATATGATTTTTGTTACTATATATACTTATTAACATTTATGTAAGCACAATTATTTAAATCGTAATGAAGCAGAAATACGTTGAAAGTAGTATTTTTCCTTACAGCATTTTTTTACAGCCAATGCAAATTTACTTTTAAATAATTCCATCTAGTTCTTTTTGCATTATGAACTAGAAGCCTGTCTATCTTCGTGAAATATCTTTAATAAATTCTACTAAAGTCTTGGCCATTTTACATAGTTTGTTGTACCTTGTAAAGTAAGTCAACAGCGTACAAGCAGTATTTAATACAAACTTGTGTGTGTGTGTCTCATTGCGATCAACATCTTGAATCCGTGCAACTAACGTTTTATAAGTGTTTGAAAGAGCCTATTGGAAATAAAATCATTCGAAATTGAACTTAATGGCACACATTTTTATGTTTTCCTTGCCATACATAAAACGAAGCCGCCTCCAATATATGTCGTCGGGAAATAGATAGCAGGTTGTTTTTTTTTTAAAACGATGCTTTGACGAACCATGTAACCGGTTATAATATAAATATTACGTATACGTACTTGACTAGTTTCTACAAAACCTTAGGTTAGTAATAAAAGAATACATAAATGCTCAATAGCAACAGTAATATAACTTTTTACAACAAACTTGGTTTTAAGTTGAATGTATTTACTGTTTGTCTATTTTATCGGAATGTTTAGTGCTTACGACCGTTCATTTTTCCTAGACATAGTTATAAGAATGTATTTTATTAAATCTTAGGTATCTTCTGCTTTTACATCTGGTGCTAAACAGTAGGAATGATGATTGATTTATAAATGGTTAAAAAAATGCCTAAAAATGTTTTCTTGACAATATTTTTTGTGTTACATGATAATTAGTACAGTAATTCAATGCAGTAATAGGAATATAAATATAAATAAAATTAAAGTTTTTGTTTGTAATGTCGTAATAACAACTGTTTAATAAATACATTGAAAGTACATACCTATATACGATACTTGAACAATTTTTTTCTCTCGTATGTTTGTTCCGGCTGATCACCGAAAAGGCTGGACCGATTTCATCAAGACTTTCACTGGCAGATAGGCATTTAGGCGTACAAGCGTCGGACATGCGATCATGTGGTTGCCGGTTCGAAACACTCATTGCACTACCGACGAGAACCCACTCGTAATACAAGCATTTAGCTAAGTATGAGGCGTTAACAAGATTACTAGTAATATGCAAACCACATTACTAGTAAGCTTTTTAAAGAAAGAAAAAAAAATAACTTTAACATCCCGCTATGAAACTTAGAAGCCGAGCAAAAATATAAAAACTGAAACCGTGGGGCAAATATCCGTAAATAAAATTATATCCGCGCTAAATGACTTAGATGATAAGCAATGCGTTGATACACTGCCACTTTCAGTCTTCCCTTTTCGGCGACGCTTATTGACATGCGACACTGACCGCGGGTGCACATAACCATTGACTGAAGAATACAATTCACCAAGTTATTTAGCGCGTATAATGATTATCTTTTTATTTCATGGTATGGTATCAAACTCGTACGGTATAGCGTCTGATATGAGCGGGTGGGTTTTCTTCAATTTCATTAAAAATAAGTTATATTTATGTGTATCGATTAGAATCAGAAGCCAAATATATTTATTTATAGAACGTAGTTGGCGAAATGAAAACAATAATGTCGTAATTATATGTATGCATATTATTCTTAATTTTGAAGTTAATACCTAAGTACGTATTAATATGCATCACGTGTATTTTTTTAATAAGAATACGTACATACATATTATGTTACAAATGCATTTAATTCATACTAATCAGCTCGCACAAAAACTTTTTTTCAACGACACAAAAATAATCTTTACTTTATAGATATAGAATGAGCATATAATGTTCTAACTACTTGCAGCATACTTCCTAATTATTATGATATTTAGTAAATAGTTTTTTAAGAAACTGTATTACCTTTTATGAAATAAATGTGTTATTGTACTATGATCATACTTTTTATTTTTTACATCAGGTATACTCAAAAGCTTATAAAATGTCGAGGTCCCTTAGTATTTTGGGATCTTAGAAGCATTCGCACAGCATCCATCCAATGGCTGTACCTTGGGCTGAACGTACACACGGCTGCAGCCTATAATGGTTTTGTATAGCTTGAGTGGCCGTGTGTACGAACATCATCATTTTGTCAGTTCCGTATATGAGTTGTTCTCCTTGATTTCGAGATCCGTTCAAAATATTTTATTTAAGTCCGTCAGACTGGCCCGGCCCATCGATTTTGATGATGTGATTGGTATTAATCGAATGTACTCCTTTTTACAAACATATATACTTCCTTTATTTTCAATGTACCTCTATAAGGTCACAAGTTTAATTATTTTAATATAAAAAGAATACAACCAGCAATTATAATGTACTGGACATCCCTTCTCACTGATAACTCAATAACGACGAATAGTAGTGGTTAATAAAACTAACCACTAACCAACCGAACCGAACCATTGCGTCTGTATTCCCGAAGGGTTAGGCAGAGGTGTAAATGCACACCCACATTTCGCGCGTATGTTTAGGTCCCATGTAATAGGAGGCGAGCCTAGTGCCATTAAACTGGGCACAAATCAAGACTCCCGAGTTGCTACAGAGAATTTCGTAGAAAAATTTATTTAAAATAAATTATTTTTTTCCTTTTCCGCAGTCAGTTTTAAAAATGCGCCAAAGCGTCAATATGACTACTCAGTTATTTACCCAGTAAACTGAAAACACTGACTGCCTCATTAGTCTAGTGGTCCTAAGCGTGACTGGTACGCTAGAGGTCCTCGGTTCGATCCCCAGGTTGAGCAGTGTTATTGGGTTTTTCTATGAAATTCTCAGTAGCAGCTTGGAGTCTGGATTTGTGCCCGGTTAATGGCAATAGGCTCGCCCCCATTACATGGGACCTAAACATACCGGCGAAGTGTGGGTGCACATTAGTACACCTCTGCCTAACCCTCCGGGGAATACAGGCGTGATGGTATGTTATGTTTAACTGAAAACACTAGTCAAAAATGTCACCATGTATTTTGAAAACACCAAGACAAAATATTATTATAATACTCAATCATTCATAAGTATGAAAATTATACATAAATTTGATCAAAAATTCTTGTGGGTCTTGAATGCAGTTTTTTGTGTACAAACAGACACTTCTGCTTGATGGTAAGAAAGGTCAGCAAAACTGTCTTCTTGTTTTGACAGTAGCTTTTTCTTAGCAAAGTTCAGCTCCCTATGATCATGTTTCATAACCATTGGTCTAGGTAAAGTTGACATTATTTTCTTTGCCCATTGACTTTGCGGCATTTTCTGTTCATCTGGCATATCAATCTGTAAAAAAAAAAGAATTTATTTACAGAAACAACATTATCTTATAGGCTCTCCCCCTAATACTATATGTATAAATCATCATATGGTTTCAGAAAATAAAATAACTTACACAAAAACATCAAGCAAGTCATTTACATTAGGCATGATGACATGACGTGAGTAAAAAAATAAAAAAAATAAGTTCCATTCTTTGTACATGTAATATAATAACAAACATAATATGCAAATTCAGAATTTAAGAGTTGTGTTTGTTTACTCACCACTCTGGTTTTCTTAGCACTCTTGTATGCAACTGACGGTAAGTTGACATTTTCTTTGTTACATAGTTTGGGCATTGAAGGATTCTTAATGAATTTTGGAATAGATGATGTTCCAGGTAAAGGTTTCTTTGGATGGACATCTTTTACTAAAGGTACTATTGGACAGTTTTTGATGTAAGAAGCCACTGGACTGCTGATATGTTGATAGGCGTTTGATCGACTTGGAGTTTTCTTCAAAGAAGTTGCAGATGGTTTCTTTAGCAATGTAGGCTGAGCGGGTGTTTTAAAAATAGGTTTGTGTTTATTGTCTCTAGGTGTTGTAAGTCCTTCAGTGTTCTTATGATGGAGTTGTTTAACAGTTTTCGCAGGTGTGTTGTGAGGAGGTTCTGGTGAATGATTGTAAGCAATATTTTTAGTAATGTTTTGTGGTGATAATTCCAATATTTCAACTTCATTTTTAACTTCAGTCATCACATCAGTTTCATTTTTCAGTCTTATTTCAGTTACTTTTTCAGTCCTATCTTTAGTAGCACTGCTTGGTGGATTATTTAAAATATATTCAATAACTTCTAATGTATTGTTTAATTCTTCAGTCTTCTCTTTGTGCCTGGGTGACATACATAACTTGGCCACCATATTTTCCATTTTAATGAAACTGTCATCAGCTGCTTTCATATCCCAGCTAGGACTAAGTTCAGAATAATCTTCATTACAATTTTCTCTGCTAGACATTAAGTTTGGTTGTGAATGTGCTTGTAAAATTTTCAAACTCATATCCTGATCTTCAGTTTTTTTTGGACTGTTGACTGCACTTGCATTATTAAACATTCTGAAAATAAATAAAGGAAATGGTGTAAAAACTAAATATAATGTTTTAGACATTTTAAATAATAATCAAGGTAATCAAAATTTGATATAATGTACATACATAATTAGTATACATAGTTTGTTTGAAATAACTATATTATTATGCATCTGAAGTTTTTAAGGTAGACAGAATTTATAGCAACTACTTACTTCAAAGTGTGTAGCTTAATAAAAACTATTTATTGTCAATAATATAACACAATAAATATCAATAATATTATACATACATATTTTTGTTAAGCTTACACCGAAGTTGTTTAATTCCTATGATGTCCGGGGTAATATATTTTTTCTATGGTAGTTTACAGTGTTCTGCCCATAATAAAAATGGAAGCTTATGATATAGGTAAGGTTCCATTTAATGTTATAGTAAGTTTATTGGATATGGCCAACTTGACCCATCATTCTTTGAAAAACAGACGTGCTACGTGCTAGACGTGCGCCGGAATGTTCTAAAAACTTATATTTAAAGTAAGAAATTCAATAAACCTACGCCTTCGGTTGTTTATCCCATAAAATATGTTTTTTCAATTCTTTGAGTGTTAATTTTCCGAAGTACACTTCATCGTCACTTATCGATTCGTCCGTATCATATAACGACATATTAACAAGATATATAATGCGTTTTCTAATTAAATAAACAATACTAAATGAAATAAGGGCTGTAACGATTAAATAATATTTTACACATTGAAAATAACACATAACGAACTTCCTTCAAACGCCATAGCCAATTTAAATTTTTAAACTTTCAAAACTTTGACAGATTGAGAGAAGAATGTTGCCAAATATATGTTTTTACTGGTTTCCCGAAAAAAGGCTAAAAATTAACCCATTCAATGCCGCTAAGATTTTGAAAACGTTACCCCGGTGCCGCCTAATATTTTTTGATATTTGGATTATTATATAACCAAAATATAATTATTTTATTAATATTTAATTAAAAAAGCTTATATATTATTGTAAAATCAATACAACGCACGGTATTCATCGCTGACACACGTCATGCAATGTTCTTGACAAAGTCCGACTAGTATATTATTTAGAGGTGTAACTAATATATTAGTAATAGGTATAGATATTATGATACGAGCTTTATATTCATATTAGTATATATTAGTTTAGCGTAGACTATTACCAGATATTAGTCAAATAATAGGCACGCCAAGAGATCAGTGTTCTGATATTCGCGGTGACTTGCGCGGCTGTGTGCGTCGACGAGCGCGCTACGGGTGGTTGCCGCACGCACACACACACAATTACTCCGCGTCATAGCGAGACGATTCGGGGGAGTGAGCGAGATGCCTATATGATTCTGCTTACTTCTGTTTGACGTGTGCGTGCGTGTTTGAGTGAGATTTCTAAAGACAACATTATACACGTCGGGCTTTGTATGCAAGCTGAATGTGATGGTTACAAAGTAAACACTCAATGAAAACAAAATCACTACATTTAGCGCTGAATATGCAATATTAGTTTGTGCATAATATTTTATAATACAAACTAATATCATGTATTAGGAGGTGTAACGATGAATAATTATTATTCATTAAATAATTCATAATACTATTATCTATAATATACAGAATAAGGTACGATATCAATAATATTTAAAAAAATAAAATTATGTTCGAGTAATGAATATGGAGAGAATAGGCACGATATCAATATTATGTTAGATTAACGAATACGGAGAATAGCTACGATATCAATATTATGTTAGATTAATGAATACGGAGAGAATAGGCACGATATCAATATTATGTTAGATTAACGAATACGGATAATAGGTACGATATCAATATTATAACGAATACGGAATATCAAGATGGCTGACTAATATTTGACTAATACCGGGTAATAGGTATGGTATGCTAATATCAGCTAGTGAATATATTCAATAATAGTAATATCCAGATATCACCCTAATATAACACCTCTAATATTATTCTACTCTTTGGTCCGACTCCGCACCGTATGCGTTCGTATAATGGATGGCATTATGCGACATTTTTGCGTTAAGTTAAAAAATAAATACGATATGCATGTAAAACAAGAGCTTAATTCTTTTTAATATATTTATATCAACACTAATGCCCAAAACGAGTGACATTATCTATATATATATATATATATATAATTATAATTTATATGTTAAGAACACAGTTGACCAGTAGAATTATATTAAGTGTTTTAATAAGGATCCCCCAACTATAGTGACCTTTCTCGGTATTATTATTTTTATTTAAATTCGTTTATGTAGCGTTTTTCATGTAGTGCTTTATCAACTTAGAGCACTATCTCTTCGTTGATATAATTATTTTGAATAATATCAACCACTTTTACACTTTTTTCAACTGGCCAGGGCAACAGACATTTCCATAATTAAGCGACGAAATTGTAAGAAAGCATTCTATACAAACTGACTGCCGCATAAGTCTAGTGGTCCTAAGCGAGACTGCTACGCTAGAGGTCCTGGGTTCGATCATCAGGTCGAGCAGTGTTATTGGGTTTTTCTATAAAATTCTCAGTAGCAGCTCGGAGTCTGGATTTGTGCTCGGTTAGTGGCAATAGGCTCGCCCCCTATTACTTACATAAGTACACCTCTGCCTAACCCTTCGGGGAATACAGGCGTGATGGTATGTATGTATGTACATAATATCTTTTTTAATATGTATTAAGTAATGAAAACAGTACTTTGTAGCACCCTGCCAATTCAACATAGCGCTCCCTGTCTGCGCCCTCTGCTACGGCAGCATTTCACAATGGATATACATTTTACCACAAGCCATCCGAGGAAAAATCAAGGAGGCGCGTACTTTAAAGGAAAAAAAAACTACGACAATGTCGATACCCATCAATATATTACATAAAATAAAGTAGGTATGAAATAATAGGTACTAGGTAGGAAGTAGGAATTTATTAATAGGTACCTGAGAATCACAGTAGACCGATATCGGTCGCAATGATACTATAGCCACAAAATACCAATAAAAGGTACCTACCTGAGACGTATTTTTCAATAATAATTTTAAATTCCTTTATACCTACTACCTATCTAATATTTGAAAAAGAATAAAATATTTTGTATCCGGCAAATTACATCACTAATAACCATTGCAATTTAATCTGCTAGAAAAATTTTAATATTCTTAAAACTGTAATGGAATCATAAATATAATAAACCATTTAATAATAACTTTGAATTTCCATCTTAACACCAGTATCATTTATTTCTAACTCGAAATAAAAACTTGATATAATGAGATTATTATGATCTTAATACTTTTCAAATGATTCTGTAATATGAGATACATAAATATTATTTAAGTGTTTTTAACAACTCTGCTGCTTCAGTATTTGCACGGTGATCATCATTTGATTTGGCAGGATAACTTGCTGCCAATTGTAGATAATATTTAGCTTGATCCTCTTTTTGTAACTTTAGGTAGCAGTTGCCAAGTCTCAACAAGTTTAAACTGTAAAATCTAGGCTGTACTGTCTCTGCTTTCAAAAAGTACTCAAGGGCATCTTCATAACTTGAGTATGGTGGTGAAGCAAACAAAACCTCAGCTATTTTCCTGTGATGCCATGGCATCTCACTTATCTGATAGCACCATTCACCCAACATGTGTAAAATTGTAGCATCAGTTGGATTAAGCGTTACTGCCATCTACAAATAAAAAAAAATAATAAGAAAAAATTGGAATAATTAGGTATCTATGATAAGAATAAGAGTATCATAATAACTTACATCCATATGCTTCTTGACGTTTTCCAACTGTCTTATTCTTTCTTTTATACCAACAAGGGAACTTTTTGCATCTAGAAGTAAAGCATACCACTTATGTACTGCAAAATGATCTTGGGTAGTGTCCCGCAGTTTCAGTATTATTTCATATGCTTGGAAGACAAGATCTTTTTTGAATTGTTTATCGTACTTTGACTCTTTGGACATGTTATATAAAGCCCGACATATTCGCCACTGGATTTCTACATTATCTTTTTCCTAAAAATAAAAAAAAACATAAATCACCTATCAATGATAAATTGTAAAAGCTGATCCTGTATACTGTGAACCTGTGCACATGAGTAGGTATATAAAAGTCCCCAAACCCAAGTATTTTTTTTAATTCATTTGTCTGTTGTTATAGCTTGGTGCAAAACTACTGAACAGATCCTAATTTTGTTTTCAAAAACAGTGTGAAAAAATTGCAAGGCTAGGACTTACCAAATTATTATTTTGGAGAAACATAATATTAGTACATATTAGAATTCTGTTATAAGTAGTCATTAAACAAAATGTGAAATATGGTTCCAATAATTCACATCTGCTGAACCTTGGGTTGTAATGGTTGTAAAGATTATGACGGATATTCATAGGGAGGTATTATCCATCTGATGTTTGGTGCCTTGAAGTTTAGGTAAATAATACTCCACCTAGTCTGGTCTCGGTCAGAGAGTAGCCTTCTGCTAATTAACAACAAATCTATGAGCAGTTATGTGATTATGATTTAATTCTATAAAGGTGTGTCCTACAACTAAGTGTTTATACACCAAAGAACTGAGAAGTACACATTACCTTATGATCCGACAGTAAGTTATAACATTCTTCATAAAAGCCATTTTCAAATAACTTATCTGCCTCATTTAAAACAGGTAATGGCTGTTCTTGTATGACGTTTTTTTTTTCAGGAACATCTTTATTTTTTACCGGCCATAATATAAATGCTAAAGCTGTAGATAACACAAATATATCTTTTGGAAAATTTACAACCTGAAAAAACATATTAATTTTGTACCCATCTCATTTTATTATTCAAAAGTCAATTCTGCAACTTATTTTGAATGAATATTGTTTACCTTTGGTATAATTCTCATCGCACTATTCCTAGCAGTAATTTTACTGTAGTTAAAAACTTGTTGAACAATCTTATAAGTTACAGGATTCAGTTTATACAAAGTACTCATGTTCGTGTTTTAAAATATGGCTCGATTGAGAACTAAACAACTGATACAAAAACAAATCGAGGTTATCTGCTCCCAATTCAGTAAACAACAATAAATTATTGTAAACAATAACAATAGTACAACTCATGGGTATAGTACCATATGTTGGTAGTTGGTACACACGGCTGCAGGTCAACTTATAAAAAACACAGTTTAAGCTGATCTCGCATTGTATAGGCTTTGGATACAATAAGAGGCCAGCATAAACTGGATATGCGTAGCTCGACGCGTAGCCGTGCGTACATAAAGCCAAACAATGTCGAATGTCACTTTGACTTTATGTCAATGAATGTCGGATGTTTTTTTTTTCACCTACTCTCACGTTCAACATTCAATATTCAATAAGCCTCAATGGCTCAATTTTGTCGAGTTTGATATTTGAACAACAGCGTAAAAAGAAAATTTCGTGCCTAAGGCCCAAGAAGCATTACAAAAAAAAACAAAGTACAAAGAAGACAGTAGATACACTCCTAGTGTGCGCCATGATTGCGGCGGTAAGGCCCATCATGGAGGAGGGCGCAGAGGAACCTTCGGAGTCGGATCGGGTCTCCATGAGCTGTGGCCTGTGGGCGGTTGACTTAGGGAGTCCGCCATCCGACCAGAGAGTGACCCAGTAAAAGGCGCCCGTGTTTGCTACACGCACGCCTCCGAGTAGGATGCGTTGCTGAACCACAGCCTGTTGTGGTTGTGGCAAATATCACGAACCCAATGGTCGGGACTATGGGGCAAGGGCAGACAAGTATGCTTTTAAGTCTGTACAAGTCCAACATACCCGGAACCATGCCGAAAACCACAGGACCCAGAAGACAATCCATGAATTTTCTGTAGTACAAAAAGAATCGGTAATCCGCTAGAAGTAGTAACGGTAACACGAAGTCTTGTTTTTTGTGCTTGGATTCTGATCAAAAACTCGGAATAACTACTTCAGATTTTCTGTTTCATTAGTAAAGTGGTCATAAGCACGGCCGCTACGCTACAAGTCCTCGGTTTGATTTCCAGGTTGAGCAGTGTTATTCAGTTTTCTATGATGTTTTCAGTAAGTAGCAGCTTAGAATTTGGATTTGCTCCCGGGTGAGCTCGCACTGTATTAAATGGGATTAAAATATACCTGTGAAGTGTGGATATACACTAACGTACACTTATCTGCTTATCTATTTGGGGAATACCTACGGCTGTGATGGTATGGTTTACTTTTTTTTTTATCCATTTGAGACTAATCTTGTTTTATTTAACAATTTGGTGTATGCAGTTTTTAGGCCACTATTTTTATGAACACTCAATTTGCAAAAATATATATTTATGTATAAAGTTTTTTCGAAATAACTAAGCCTGTCTGAAGTTGTCTGCAAGTGATTTAGCAGTGGTAAATTTTAATAAAAGAGTTGGTTTGAAGACATTTCTAATAATTTTCTTTACTTATTTCAATAATTATGTATAAAAACACTTAATTAAACGATTTTACCAGCGCGGTAGTTCGGAACGGCTAACTTCAGACAGGTTTAGTTATTTCCAACAAACTGTATTATAAAAAACGAAGTAGCACTTCGTTTTTCTTTATTTATTAAATTTATTTTATTTATTAATTGCCAAAAAAACCGGCGGGTTTTCTGCAACATAGTAGTATGGAGTGTAGAAAGAAAGGAGGACCGTCTTATACGGGGGATTAGTCGAAAAAGTGTTCACTTATAAACAGCAAATTATGGTTCGAAAACTCACCGAACTAGCGCTAGTGTAGCAAGTGGAAATGATATGAATGTAGCAGCAGAGTGAAGTGTGCTGAGTTGAAAAATTGTTTTTTATGCAATTTCGTTGATACATTTTTGTTATTTTAATGATTTTATTGTTGTTAATACAAAAAGAACAAATATAGCCGCAATGGGAAAACTTTGTTCAGTGAAAAGTTGTCCAAGTGGACGAAAATTGAAAAGTAAAGGAATTGATACGTCTCAACCTAGATCTTTTTTTCGACCAACAGTATGTATAATAAATTTTTATTAACTATTTAAATTTTCTACTACAGGTTACTAAATTAAAAAAGGAAACTTTTTTAATTTAGTAACCTACTCTAATAATTTGTGGCTCTCTTTTTAAAATTCTTCCACTTGCTACTACAGCGCCACCTTAATTTGCTCCCTTACAATGGACACTTTATAATAATATTCAAAGTTGAAATCATAGGCATTTTTTTTTTATATTTTGCTATTGGCAAGCTTTTACAAAAATCAATTTCTACGCGGTCCATGGGCGGGTGAGACTATTTGACAGTTCGTTGAAGAGTGTGTTGAATTGGTGATTCAAGAAATGTTTTTAGTTTGAGTGTGTGATTACAAGCATTTTCATAATGCAGAGATCAGGTAAAAGAATATTACGTTTATTACTAAATATGTTCGTAATTTTATGGGTGCAATAACGTTAAATTCGCGCCAATTTCACATTCATTTACCTATGCGTTCAAACGGTCCTACTAACATTTCAAATTAATGTTTGTGTAAAATATCAGGATTATTATAAATTATGTTTGAGGCTACGGAAGTCAGTACATACATGTTCATGTAATTCTATTTGTTAGAGATATTCCATACCATTTACCAGAGAGATAATCACTTCGTATGTATTCTATGTTCTTATTTCTTGTACAAAATAACGACACATGCAAGCTTGTAAAAACTTACCTAGGACCTAGCCTAGTTTTTCTAGTGAAAAAAAAAATAAGAAACATTATTTTTGAACTGTTCAAGTAACTCATCTGGTCATCCAGCACCAATCAAAGAAATAACGATAACTACTATTATTTCCTTTTCATTGTCATAGTATGATTAAATTGATTTACTCATTTAAAATGTTTGATAATCAAATACGAAATAAATGTGATGGTTCCAATTAGAAAGTTAAGATAATGAATGCTGTAGTATGTTGATGCATGTTGCCTTCTACTGAGTTCTATTAGCAATACAGATACTAATTATGTTAATATTATGTAAGGTGACAGTACAGTGAATCTTGCTACTCAAGGATTGACATTATGTTATAAACTATTTATATTTAATACACCATATGACTATCAGCAAAATGTTTGTTCCGAGATGTATCAAACCAAAGCAAATCAAACTAACAAACAATTTTTGAAAACAGTTTTTTGGGGCTTCATTTAGATGTAAGTTATGTGAAAGTTTGAAAAGAAACAGACAAATGTCCCACTTTTGTTAGGCCTCTGCCAAGCCATTTTACATTTAAAACCTTATATTAAATATATCTTCAACTAGTTTTCATGTTAAAATTAAGTCAAAGTTTGCAACTCTTTTACTATAAAAACTTTTTAAATTTTATGTAGAACCAACCCCTAAGTGTACCATGGTCAACAACTCACCCTCAGTGGTTTTTGATTTACTATGTTACATACTATGTGTAATCTGAATGTAGGAAAAAAAAAATTAAGAAGGTTCCATTCTACGAATAAATAATACTCAGGAAGCGTAACTCAGAACAAATTCCGCTCAAAAAGTGGACCTACTTCAAACCAAATGACAACGATTCAAAATTCGAATCACTTGCGATGTTTCAAATAGACATGCTTGGTAATTGGTTTAAATTCAGAGAGAAAACAGGGATTGGTTCGCGCGCGTGCTGTAATGTCTGTTATGACATCTGAGTCAAAATGGAGTGGACGATATTATGCAATAAGTAGATCGGACCAAGTCAATAATAAAACAATATTATAATTATATTAAATATTTTATAATATTGTGATTTTTTAAAATTATACTATATTAATACAGGGTGGAAGGGACATCGACGCACAACCGCTTACCATGAATTCAGTACATGATTCTGGACCCCCCCCCCGTGTAGATATTTTTCGTCGGTTACTAAAAAGGCTTAGATTGGGTACTTTTTAGTTTTGTTGTATGGTGCTAAAACGAACAAAGCCGATGGTTTGCCAACAAGAATTGCGACTTCTTCTATTGTTGGAGCGTTGAAATAGTGTTAGTGTATTCAATTGGGTCGTTTGTTTGCTCTGATCATAACCTTGGCAATAGGTCACCAGGTTCCTTTAAGATTTTGTTGTATGTGGATATTTGTACAAACTGGTACTGCAGTTTTGTGTAACATGGTATATCCCTTTAATGATTTGTAAAAATTATTTTCATCAAAACGCATGGAGCATACTCTGGTAGTTTTCACAGGCATCCAGTCATACTCTCGTCTTTCTAATTGAACTGCAGCTATCCACTTATTTTGCCGAATGGGATCAGCAGGGAAACTAAAAAAAAAAACAAAATACATTAGTCTTATAAAATTATCTAAATTTTACCGATTTACTTTTCAATATTTCATCCAGAAAAAAATATTTCTAAATTAGGTAAAAAATTTACTGACTTCATTTTGCATAATATTGACCATCTCGTTTTGATAACGTATTTGAACAACTTTGAATATAATTATAATTAAGCTACTACTTACAAGTGAAAAGTGATCTCTGGACATTTTATTCTTGTATGTCTCCTGCACCACGTCACAACACATCATGGTATCATGATTCACAATGATATTAAGCTAAAACCTTTGACATATGCTCGCTTGCAAGGAAAATGTCCGACTGATGGCGCGCTGGACACAATTTTGAAGCCCCGCCTACTTGGACACAACTTTTGTTGGGTCATTTTCTTAACGCAGTTACATTTCCTGAGTATTATTTATTCGTAGGTTCCATTTCATTAATTAGTAGCAAAAAGTAAAATAATGTATTTGGAACTCCTTTTTCCATAATTCATAGATAATATACCAAAACCAGAATTTATGCATACATCAGTGTACATTGACACACTGAATTGAAGGTTTATATTTTGTCATATCGTTTTTTCTATGCATAATATAGGCTTGTTTCCTATAGTTTAGAAATATTCGTAATAAATTTCAACTTTCTAAGTACTTAAGACGTAATTTATAATGTGATGATTATCAGTGAGTGAGTGACAAAATCATGAACTATATTTTTATCTATGCTTATAAATACAGTACCTTAACTGTTCAGGGAATACAGGTATAATGATATATTAAGTTTACTCCTTAATTACATATAGTGAAAAAATATGCATCTTTGATCATATTATATATTATTATCACAATTAAAATCTCCCCACTGCTGAATATAGGCTTAAAAGGGAGGACTTTACAAGATTAGTAAGACTGCGGAACCAAACAAAGAAGCAATAATTATCTAGCTGTAGTTGTTCAACTACTACTAAATACTAAGTCCTCCCTATCCTTTCTATTTGCTTTTATTAATGATGTTTGATAAATATTAGAGTATCTTAGAGTTTCTATGATATTAGGCCCCTGGTCTCAACATGTGTAAGCAAAAATTAATCTTGCATTCAGGCTTCGCTGTGCATTTGCGGCTTCACATACTGTTGAATGGTTGAACTGTGTGTACTGGAACTTAAAAGTGGAAGTAATTCATTACCCCATCAAAAACATAAGTAAATGTGAAATGAGAGCCAAGTTCAATGTCACGAATATGTGATGTTGTCGACTTCACCAACAAAAGAATTGAGATCCTAAAATTTTAACTATTAGAACATGCATCATTCTAAAATATTTTGTATAATTATTTCTTGTTTCCTACTACAATGTTTGTTACTTAATAAGTGAGATCAATGCTTAATTTAACAGACAATTATTTACTCAATGCCTTTATTTCACTTGGGATGTAATTCAAGCTCAAGATTTGACTTGGCTAATCTCTCTGCTGGATGTTACAACATACTGCTGCGGAAGTAACGTAAATCTATTGGTTAATCTCTTTTGGACTATTTATCAGCACAAACATGTATTGTATGAATATTATTTAATCCATAATAATATATTTATAGGTGAGTTGTAGCTAATGTGCTTGACCATGTAGTGTGCATTCTTATAGGATAGGTGTATTGTGTCGTGTTCACGAAGCGTGTGACCTCATCCCAGGATGTGCGCCCTCACGCGGAAACTGACCACTATGTCGCCCTCTATGTAATCCATACCTCTTTGCACATACGCGGTAAGGTCTGAATTATAAGAAACTATCCCATTTCCACGGAATACATAAAGGATTTGACTAACATGAACGTGCAATTTTACGAAATATGGGATAAGTTAATGACCATGACCTCACTCACATACGTAATTTACGTTCATCCGAATCTTTCATATACCTACCTTTTGAGGCTTCATAATCGGCCGTTGTTGAAACTCTTTAATTAGCTATCAAACGTCTACGTGATATAGATATGTATTGACGGAAGCGGATCAAAGTCCTAATTTATTATTACTGCATGCGTTGTCATCATTAATGGAAATGACCTTCGTTTATTGCTTTGAAGTGAATACGAAGATGTAATTACTCATTACATTTATTACTGCCCTCTTCCCGTTTGTCGGGATCATAGCGTGATGCTAGATAGCGAATCCATGGGCTTCCTCATGAATGTGGCTCTCAGATACAATAATATCTTTTTAAATTCGACTGGTAGTTACAGATTTGGTCGTCCTAACAAACCACTCAGCTTTATATCAGTTTAGATAATATTCTCATCATCTGAACTATCGGGTGAAATAGTCTCATACATGAAACTACTTCAACTAACAGTTCAGACAACATAATATATGTTACACAAAGGTGTTTGCCATAAAATACAAAGGTGCTTGCCATTGTCACGATAAGAAGTTTCACAAAACTAGATTTTTTTTCAACTCGCTGTTGCTCGCGCTGTCACTCGCATCCCAAAGGATTTTTGGAACTAAAGGCCTATATCCTTATTTAAGGTCTAATCTTTAAACCTAAATTCATCAAAATTTGTTGAGCGGTTTGGGCATAAAAACGTTACAAACAAACAGACCTTTGCATATTATAATATTGGAAATAGTCAGTATGGACTACAATCGCAACAACGACCCTAGCTAAGTTACTGCCGATGCCGCTATAAGCAGATTGACCTCACGGGGCACGCGACGCTCTACGGCGGCCACCCCGGCGCGGGCGGAATCCGCCGACCCGCGAATTCCCTGCATGTATTGAAATAGCTTGTAGTGCAATTGCACGCGCTCTACAGTATATCGCGACTGCCAGCTCAGTCCCCGCTGACGAGCGCGCACACCGCCTGCTCTTCGTTACCGCCGCAAAACGCATACTTATCTCACATACGTAAACATCTAGTCACGTCTCTGTCGTTTATTCTTGTACACAAAGCTATAACTTAACTTTGTCACATGGTCAATATTAGCTCACAATCAGGTTGATGAACAGTTGGGTCATCGGCATCGTAACCAACGAAAAGTGTGGTGATACATTTATTTTCAATTAGGATGTAAGGTTTCTGGGAGAACGATGATACTTATTTTCTTAATTAATTAAGTAAGATTCATAGTAGAAGACCGAAGAAAAGTATTTAGCTACAATGGAAGCAATGGAAACTTCGTGTGTGTCGTGTAAGAAATGTTTTTATTTTGGGAACTATTTCAATAACATTATTTTCGTAAAATTAGACGTAGATTTAGTTTTTTTTTATAACGCTAATTATATTACTCAGTAGTAATATTTTTATTAGTACTGAACTACTGAATAAACTATAGAAAGTAACCTTATGCAATCATAATTTTCTTATAAGTAAGATCTCATTGTGAACAGCTTAGATCTTATATTTTTCGGAAGCTAAATACTGATAGGTTAGTTAATTAATACTTCTTCCAGTCTCATCTCATACTCAACTTCCAAACTTGTCTGAGAATTATTTTTGTAATCATCCCTAATCTTCAGCGCATTAATAATTAAGCAAAATCAATAAAGCTGAAATTCTAACCGCGCGTTAATCCGCATGATAGTGAAAGAGTATAAGCAGTGTGACAATGCCAGACGAAAGTGAAGAAAAATCCGTTTGTTATTGATTTTAATATTTAATAGGTCGCGTCATTTGTTTAATATGTTCATCAATGACGATGTGAAAACAATCGGGATTCAAAACAATGCTAGCATACAGGTATAGTGATTCACTGAATCGTGCGTTGACTTTTGCTATACAGAGTAAGTAGTATGTCTCGCTTTGCGACACATAGTTGCGTGTTATTTGGCACCTTTAAATATGATTTTTTAATATATAAAATAAAACAAAATAGGTGATAAAAATAATCGTTAATGGACGTTGATTTCATGAGCACAGAAAGTCTTGAGGACGTAGGTACATGTTGTCTCCCTTGTCTAGGTACGTTAATGTATTTAAATATTTAAAAAAGTAATGTTTACAGAACATAAAAGTGCAAAAGTGCTTAATATAATTATAATGTAATATTGTTGACCAGCTGCATTATTGTAATTTAAACTTGCCTTGTTTAAAAATAACTATGTATAATTAAATTATACATTATTTGTTTCATGTGCTGCATAATCAACTGATGAAAATCAGCGGTGAGTACATTTTATCCAATTTTACTTATGTATTATTAAAATAAATCTGAAAAACAATAATAAATTAGATCTAGTTCATTTAATTAAATTTTCATTAGCGTTCGCAGCAATTATTTTATTCGTCTGCATTGATATTGTTAGCAATGAAGTGATATCGAGTTGGAATTATTAGGTCGACAGGACCGTTTTGTCCGCTGGGCACGTATACTTTGCGTGCGTCATTTGAATTACGAGTAGGAATTCGCGACCGCTATTCGGCCCTCAGGCGTCGGCTCTCGGGTGCAGCAAGCACCATGACACCGATACAGAAGTCCCTATGGTGACCGTCATCGGTGCGAGCTGGGTCGCACTTACACGTTCGTACTGATTGCAGTGACGAACCCGTTAGCTATCCACGACGCGCATATTGTTTTATTGTTTCAGTAAGCGAATTTGTAATCGTGGAGCGGTCGTTGTTTTGTGATTTTATTTGTGAAAATAATCAAAACAATAAATTAATTAGATGCAAGTATCGACACAGTTCTCTATTTATAAAACGCATAAACATCTGAGTTATTTTACATTGGTTGTAAATAATTAACATTTGCATACTTACCATTCCGATGTACCAATGTGACTATTTTTGTTGCGGCTGTAAATGGTATCACACAGGGTGGGTGCTATACTAGATGGTAACGTTAATTTACTAAAAAAATTATAACATAAGACGGTCTTCGTCAGTTTTCTGTTTTTTTGCATTGTCTGATAATTTTGTGAGTCACTTAGGGTGTGTTTATTAGTGAAGAAACATTAACGTTTATCTGTGGTGGTTCTAGGCGAAGTGGTTGTCGTAATCGGTTGAATCACCCACACGGTCTTCACTTGACTCCTCTCCGGATGTGATTTGTCGACGAAAAAATGTGGTATCGCGTTTGTTAGTGAGCAGTGGAACAATATTTTGCTGTAATTAAAACAGTATGTTTTCCTCTTGAGCGGCCTATGGATGTGCAGTTTATTTATAGTTTATTAAACTAAACATCGTTAAACATTGTGTGTGTGTATTAAAACATAACCAGTTATTTACAATGACGTCGTTGTCGGATTCTCCTCTGAATAGGTCAAGGAACAGACCAGTTTTGGCACGTTATAAACCCAGTGGTGGGCCTACGGATCAGGTGAGAATATACATTTATGTACTACAAAGGTTTAGTTCATGACGTAATTAATAGGGAACGGTTTCCTGTTTTGTAACGCAATTTATAAATAATATGGCTTTTAACTTTAATGTCTATAAATTCTGTATAAGAGTTCTATTTCAAATGACAGGAATGATAATTATGGAAACATAATAGCTATATAAAATGTCCGTTATCAGTTTGAATTACGACAAAGTTGTACAGAGGATCCTTCCTCCGCACAAATATGAGGTCGCTGGTATATTTTTACAATATAAGCGTTAACTTGATAAAATTTGTAGGTATAAAATAATTGATAATTAACAGTCAACAGTTAATAGATATCTAAGTTATCATTTACACAATCTACTTATTCATCTTCGCAATAAAACTGATAACAAAGAAGGGCGTATGCGCTTGTATTTGTACAATTTTGCTGTCCTCATTGTATTAATATGTTAAAATTCTTTCTAATGAAACATCGTCAAACACTTAGTGCCAATGTTAAGTGGTCTTCCGCGATAAATACACCTGAGCTAGGTAATTAGGAATTTAAAGTCATTCAGTCAGTCATTTAGTCATTTAAAAAGTGGCTTAACTTCAATAACGTTTGAATAAGCACCGGAATTCCCCTGATAACGCAAACTCGGTTACAATACCGAACAGGCATGAATCTATACATAAGTAAGGAAAAACGCTGTTGTCCTGATCGTTTATAATAAAAGTTTACATTTGATCTTTTTACTACAGAGATTGAATAGCAATTAGGGGAGTTTGAGAAACTTGAAACTTGGTAATAATATCTATTGTAAGGCAGGTCCTGCAGGCCATCTGTCGCATCCATATTGTGAGTCCATCCTCTGCCTCAAACACTGAAGAAGAAATGATTTATTGATCGCCAACTAGTTGTAGTTGGAGGCCTCCAAGTCTAGTAAAAGATGTATATAACTTTTAATATAAACGTTTTACCGCCTTTATTATATGTTGTGGATACTATTATTGATTGGCGGCTGTGGGAGGTTTCTTTAACACTTATCGCTACTTACGTATAACTTAAGTGGGATTCATGAAAAGATAATAAATCATTTGCATCATCAAGTTGCTTAAATTGATATTTTGGTGTAGGTAGGTACCTGTGGGATGTGATCATTAGCAGTTAGCTGATTGTGTATAGGTTTTATAAGTATGGTAAGTTGAATAGCCTAGCTAAACTTATGAATGGCGGATGACGCCTGAAATCTCTGTATGTCTGATTATATTCTGATTTTAAGTTTATTTTTATTATTAGTAATGTATGAAGCAGTTCCGTAATACTAAAATTTCAATGAAAAAGATCAAAATGAGGATTTTAAGTTTCTTGGTTATTTCGATGCAAAAGCATGCATTTACTGGCCTGGTTAGGCATTGAACAGTTGTGTTTCTATGGTTTGTTCTATTTCGATTCAGCATGACTTCGCCGAATTGTTTGAGTTGTAATCGTGCTTTGTGTATTGGGGTTTGTTTTAGAAACACTGCCTGTTAGTGCGATCGCACGTGCCTGTTTAGCTTTGCGGCACGCTCGGTGATGTATGTATATTTGTAGCTGGTGATAAACAACGTATTTATGATTTTCTTATGAAAATTAACTTACATTACTTTTACTTTAGGAGTTATTCTAAATTGGCATTGGCAACTCATACCGTCACCATGTTTGATTGAAGGTCTACTCAGCATCTAGACATATTTATGTTTAAATGTTTCCTTTCCTAATCAGTCGGTTAAGCATGCAGCTTAGCTGATTACTAATTGTCATGTACACTGGTTGGATAATTACCAACCTAAATAGTTTTATCGCCTAATGTCCACTTGTGTTATTTACTTGTCAGGTTCTTATCTAAAGGGGTCTAAGTACTTTTACTTACGCAACAAAAGTAAATGCGCGCAAGTAAATTTTCACTAACAACATTTACACTGGGATAAATGTACTTTCAGCCGATGAATGACCAATGAGGGATTATGGCATGTATGACATACGTGAGCAAATTTGGGTAATGGGTTATTGAAGTTGCTAAGGAAAATATTAATGGAATGAGCATAATTTTTGGCAAAATCGTTGTAAGCATATGGCTCTACATGCCAAGTATAGAATAATAATATTTCAATAAGCATAGGTACTGTATTGTACTGTATTTGATTGTTCAACTTTTTAATGACCATTAATTTTCACGAGAGTTTCATCCAGCCCTATAAAGTTGTACCATCATGTTCTTAAATAATAAATTATTGCTGCAAGTCAGTTAGAACCTACCCGATAAAATTGTAAGTGGTTGTACTGTATGGAAGCATTACAGTCATTGTGTATTTCAACATAAATTACTTAATGAATGCAACTGCATACCATTGCCGAGTCCATCGTCATATGTTTTGATTTAGCTGTAGGTTCGTTACTAAACAGACGGCATCAATTCAGACCGCAACACAAGTGCACATTTCAAAATTACGGGACACTGAATTTAATGGAAAGTTGACGAACGATGGAGAGGCGGCGAATTTTTTGACTTTGATTGGACCCAAATCCAAACTCCATTCCATTCTACTGAGAATTTCATAGACAAACCCAAGAAAACTACTCTTCGAATTGGTCCCAGGACCTCTTGCGTAGTACGCTTACGACCACCAAACTAATGAGGCAGTTTTTCCTTTTATTTCGAGTCTTTTAGTGTCGATGATTTTATGTGCTTCGTTCGTTAAAACATCAGTGGAAACTGATATACAATCCTCAGGTGCAGAGGTTCCCCTCTACGCCCATGTTTACGTTTATTTGATTTGAGCTTCTTATGTGGCCATCTTTATAATATCTTTCAACATGTTTACGGTTTAACATACTTTCGTTACACACCCGTGTATACCAATGAGAAACGCCGATTGTTTGTAGCTTGCTGAAACAACGCTCTCATACTCTCATTTTCTGATATTAATGTATACGGTTTCTATCGTTTCTATAGTTCTCGGTCCGATACGTTGTGATTCATACAATACGTACTAGCTGTTGTTTAAGCTTCTTTACGAGTTTTATCAGTTCTGTTGAGAAGTGGAAGTACTTTAGCATTCATACATAGAAATAAAGCCATTAATAAGAATGTTTGCGCTTTTAGAATGATAAGCAATCAAGCGTAAAGTATATATTATAATTATTATAAACCTACCTAACAAAACTGTTTCTAAGCCAAGCCTAGTAATTTGGTAAAATTAGTGTTGAATCAGCGCCACCTGGTGAATACCTCGTTATAACATTATGACCATGTGTGTGCTATGTTTACATTTGCTTCCAAGCTGCGCCTAGCGGTAATGTGCATGTTAAATACCACTACTGCATCCGTTAGATGGCGCTTGTTTGTTTTAATTCACAATAAGGTTCCACTTTGCTTGATAAACTACCCTTTTGCTTTCCATAGGAGCATAAGAAAAATAAAAGGAAAAACACTAGCGGATTCAGTGCACTGCATAACTCTTTAATATGTGCTAGTCCTGAAATTTTAAAATACAAATCTAACGTATGCACATTCATTGATTTATAATTAATGCAGTCGTATGATTATCATTGAAAGGCAATACGAGGAAGCACGTTGGTGAAGCATGCACCGAGGGGTTGTGCAAGGAGAGACGGTCGCAGGATTGGGGTGAGAACACGCATGCGCGATGAGTCGGTCGATGGCTGGACCTCACTGCCACATGCGACTAACACGTGTTTTCTACTCATTACTGAATTGTTGATTCCGTCTATAAATAAAGGATCACTTTTTAGTTTTTATTAAGTCTTTGCAAAATTTTGAATGCCGTTTCTGATGATACTTATTGGTTGTCGGACTCCTTAAATTTAAATGTGAACTGGCTATGCCTCCCGAATAAACTATGAGACTATACATATAACACAATCATTCTTTGTACCTTAAACGTACTTCCGCTAATAGTCGCCTCAATGCTTCTTGAAACCAGGCCGATGAACTAGACAGCGTAACTTCCTTTCTTGTTAGCTTACAATTTATTCTAAGTCATACAACGTGAGGAAAATCTGTCTATGGTTAAAAGTTTTTGTTGTATTTACGTTGAAAGTGACATTTGGCTCTGGTCCCGTTGTAAGAGAAAGTACTTGTTTGCTTGCTTATTTTGGTTCATAGACTTCAAAAAGGTGCAGGTTCAAGTCTACTAATATTATTTTATAAATTTGATTAATTTCCTTTTTTTCCGGTAGAATTTCCTTCTGATAATCTTCTCCCCGAACAATGTGGTTGGTATCTGGTTATCAGATACAGTTGATTCAGAGAAGAGATTCAGTTGGTATCAGTTCTAAAGGTAACGCACAATCAATTTTAATTTAAGCTACCAACTATTTGCAACATTCTTATGAGGATGATCTGATTAGATGAAAATTATGATGAAAGCATCTATATTGTCAGTGTGTCTAGTGTCATCTAAATTGGTAGACAAAAGTATACCTAAGTAGGAAACAACTTCTTAAATAGTTTGTTAAATAGTTTATATCCTAAATTATATCTAATATTTATAAAATTATGCGCAGTGCAAATAAGTACTTGTATAATATTAGTTTATTCGATGCTCTATAACAACAAAATCATTTGAAAGCCGCTCGGAAAATGCTATTGCTAACAGAGTACAGACCATATAGTACCTAGATATATAATGTGTTGACCTTGACAAAGAGCAGGCAGCAATGCATTTTCAACCCTCTGGTCTGACGGTCGTGTGACAATAATCCTGAGATCTAGAGGGGTCGGCAGCGCTGGCAAGCCGCGGCGACAGAGGCGTCGAGTGCGGGGCGCCGTGCCCGCCCGCGCGCCTCGTCTGCACTGCCTGGCTGTCAAACCGCCTCCGTCGGGCACCCGGCTTGAACGCACCCGACTTCAACGCACCGGCCACGACGCCGCACTAATTCGCGATCGTAACGTAGTACGCAGTCAGTGACTCAGTGTGTGATTCTGTTATACTCGCATGACGGAAAATACTATAAGGAGATGAACGGCAGTACCACGACGGTGAATGGTGGTGCCGTCAATGGGACCACTGGTGCCCTAAATGGAATTGGTGCCGCGCCGCGTACAGCTACACTTGGAACTCCTAGCAGTTATGCGTATACTTCCAGCGGCTCACTGCTCGGTCGGAGTGGTACAGCGAGACCTGTTCCACCGCCGACATTGCCTAAATATAGTGGGTCGTTCAGCGCGGGCAGTACCACATGCCTTCGGGAACGTGACAGGGAGGGTACAGGTGGATCTCACCGTCTGGCAAGCCTTGAAAGATTAGCACTACGTCAGCGTATCATTGAGCAAAATGCTAACAATCAGGTGTCCACCGGCTCGACATTCAATGCACCACCGAATGGACCCACCTCTGCTACCGTCACCCTTACCGACACGGCAACAGTAAGTTCCAGGGTCCCCTTGCCGTCTTTCATGTGCACCCTCAACATTTCCCCTAATCCTAGTTATCGCACCCCGAAAAAGGGATGTCTTGTTATTTTAGTTCGACCAACCCTCTCATACTAATGTTTTGATATTGTATTGTACTGTTTTTTGACAGTTATCGTCTATGCCATATCTATTCTAATAGACGTGCTCAAACTGCGCCGATAAACATTATTTCTCCTTCTTTAAGACGTCCACATCAAAAAATCTTTCTAAATAAAAAAATCTATTTGATGATGTTAGTTAAGTAACGTGCAGTAAACCTAAAACTAGTTTGTTTACATTGACACATATCGATACCATAACCACATAGGTACCTAACCGTGTCAGGTGTTGTATTACATAAAGCAGTCCTGTATCAACTTGGTTGGAGGGTTGGCAGCTCTGTTTTTAGTGGTTTTATTTATGTATATACATTGTGTCACCTGATGCCCCCCCACGCCCTGTTGTTTATAAATTAACCTGTATTAAAACGAATGTTTGTTTAATATCTAGAAAATTATGTGACCTCGTACATGCTTGACCGTAGATAAAAGCTAATCTTCGGTAATTTAAAGAAAAAATACCTTATAAGAAATAGTAGCACTACTAGTAAAATGGCATATCAATTTTACGTAATAATTGCACGTTCTAACATAACCTGCATATTTAACTGGCATACAGAGTGATATACGAGTGCATGACATATTCGTATATCTAAAAAGGCTGTTGTGATATCTATGTTTATTAAATACTCAAACCGAATCATCCAAACAACATAGTCAATTAATATACCCACAAAAGTAGCATCAACCATCTTCTACAATGTTCTATCTAAAGTAAAAGTGAACAATTAAATAATTTTGCAGTCTGTACCGAACAGAACCTCTCGTGATTCATTTACTGAAGGTGGTCGTGACCAGCATCCCATTCCATCTGTTTTTTGCCATTTAGTGTTTTTCTGTCCTGGGTAAGGACATGCTTGTAGACGGTCCCACGCAGTTCCTCATGTGATAGGACTGGTTCGGTGTGCGGGAGGGGTGAACGGGTGACTGACCCCGTGTCTACAGGGTTAAAAATAACCTCGCGCAGTGGCAGACATTCTGCTCGCATGTGTCGAATTCACTAAACAGACATTAACTGTTTCACGGTCGCACCCTGACCTGAAAATTCTTGGAACATTAAACATCCGAAGACTCCTTTCAGGATATAAAAGATCTTTTTGTTTTAAACACAAAAAAATAGACCTCAATAGTTCATTCAACCGTCACAACATCGGCAGATCATTGATAACCGTCGGATATTTGTAAAGGTTTCTTTATCACTCTGCATACATAAGTCCAACTTCTTGGAATTATTATCAGTAATGTGTTATCACGAGTGTTGCATCGAGTATTCTACAAACTTTTGTTCAATTGTCCTATTTAGGAAACCTTGTGCCACGGTAAATGTCTTCAGGTTTTATTTATATTCAGCATCAAGATTTAATCATTACAATACTACATTGTTTTATAAAACGAATTTGGTCTGAAGTTTTTCACTAACCGGCAAAAGCGGTCGGGGCACGTTCTCTTGCATTGTGATGCCAGGTGGACAAAAAGTTAAGGACCATCGAGCAACGATATATTTTCAACTTTGATCCAATCGTATTAAGAACCATTTTGCGTATTATCGGCTGTTTATTTTAGCTTCTTTGGAACGATTGCTCGTTGCCTTTGTGCGTCTGGTGGGCATGAGTGTGACGGGCTGGATCCTTTTGCGTCTATATAGATATAGTCATAATTAACTCAGCGGTACCTGAGTTTAAGGAGGCCTTTACACACGTGGTGTTTTATCCGAGGCGTTTATAAGTTAGATAACCTAGTTAAAGAACTGCAGCTTAGTAAACATTTGCAACTGAAATGTCGTTTTTAAAATGGGAATCTAAGTAGAAGTGGACATGGTATTTTTTAATGAAGACAGACAAGGCATAGGCGTTTATATACTTATGAGATACTACTTATTATATTTATGAGTTAGAACAATTGAGCACTTAGTACAATACAAATATAATTAAATTTTAACATAGTACATTTATTAAAAATAAATACATTTAGTACCCGCCTCCTTCAAGTTAAAGTACATATATTACAAATATTAAACAATATAACCAATTTAATAATAGAGTAAGTAATGATCAGGAATCTGATAAATGATGACATAGCAAACTTGTTATCTGATAACAGTCGATATCAATATGCATTATCAAATTTTAAAATAATGCTAATTACTCACCCTGTGTGATAGTGGCTCGAAACCGTGCGCTGGTGTAGCGCGCCAACCGGCAGCCGGTATCGCTTGTAACTTAACCTCAAACTGACACAGTCGTGAACGGTGCTTCATATTACAACATTTATTTGTGTACTCTACTTGTATTAAACTGACGATTGGACCGCGATCATTAATATGTAATTTTCGCTGTATTTTTTGTACGCAATACGATACGGGTTATTTTCAGTTTGTGTTTATATAGCAACAGAACAATGGTGTTAAATCGATACGGCCAGTGCATCAACACAAGCAAAAGGGCATAGAACAAGCACGAAATGTACTTTGTGTGAATGTAAACGAATATTTTTAACGATTTCGTGTGTTAAACTATTCCACAAGTGGTTTTTAATATACTACGTGAAGATCGGACAGTTGACTAGCGTGGTTTGTGTTTTTTGCCGTCTACAACCGTTGAGGAATGCTCGAATTCGTTCAAAATGGATAACCGAGCATTAAGTAATGGCAATGGGCATCAAACTAAGTTAACAAGGTGTTCTAGCAGCGTTGGTGACAGTGGATCTGATAAAGCTAAAGTTGCATGGACCAGTCCACGAGATATCTGGAGAAACTTATCATTGCGCCGGAAAGCTGAGGTGAATAAAACAATAACAATATTAATAATTTCATAATAAATAGAAAATGCCATACCTCGGAATGGAATTAGATAATACTAAATAAATAACCGCCGCGTCTTTAGCAAGCTAGTGCTATCACTCAGCAGTCAGCACTAACATACTTGTCGTCGTCAATTAAACCCTGTTGCTTTGCCGTCTGAGTATAAATAAATTACTGTTGATAAGGGAGGCACTTAATTGAACCTTTGGAACTAAATGTCGTTTGTATGCAACACTTATGCCATCCGTTTATATTAGAGCTGTCAATACGTACTTGATTGACTTCCCGTTTCTTCACGCAGAACAGAGCCAAGTAACCATTTCCTAATCCTCCTCGGTTCCTGGGTCGATGACTTGTCAATAGCATAATAACTAATAAGTCACAATTGTACCCGGTGTCTTAGTGCTATGTTTTATCCATGTCTCAGACGCGTTTACAGTTACTTATATGAGGAGAGGATTCAATGGCCTGCTTTCCTTCAATGTTTCAACCAAGTAAACAATTTTGTTACGTCAGGTGACAGGTGTTATGCATCAATGAATTTTAAAGCGTCGAAATATTGGTACCGTTAATACAGTTGTTAATTCTGCTTTTTAAGATATCTATAAGAATTTATCGACCAGGATTGAAAAGAAGGAATGCTTGTTGAAAAAGGACTCCTTGCGCACGCTCTCGAATGTTGAATTCTAGCTAGTTGTGCTGCTCTTCTGCATAATCGATATCTGTTAGAGAAGGGGATGAATTTGAAAATAGGAATTCACTGGATGGGCTTCAGCCAAGAGGTCTAAGTACATTTTCGCCTGATATTAAAATCGAGTTACTTACAAGTGTTAATATAATTTTAATCCTAAACAAGTTGCAAAGAATATGTAATCGCATAATATCATCTACTTACCATATACTTGTTTAAAATGTTCAATATTTACCTCCTTTGACGATTTGAACAAATAGCTAAAAATAAGTTATTTAATTTTAGAACTTTAAGCATGTGTGAGACTTTGATAAATAGTTTACCTCGGAAATATTCCGAGCATCGTCTCGTCTGTTGCCACTTTTATAACAAATGTTTCCATTTCTGGCTGCTACTGATGCAGCTATTTATACCTCCTGGTTTTGTCAGTATTTCTTATAGTAATTGGGATGTCCTCAAGTTAAAAAGCTATAAATTTAGAATAATTTACGAACGTTTAGTGCCTATAGTGTTTATTTGTATGGTGGATGTTTTCGGATAATATAATACATGATAAGTTAATTTCAAAGTACATTCACCACCTACTTATATAAATGGGTAAAGGTATGAGTCACTACGATTCATAAACCTTATAGGTACCTTAATAGGTAATATTTACATTTATGCATATATGTAAGTTCACAATGTTAATTTAAGTGACAATTAATTTAACCTCAATTAAAAATTCATGGCCAAATGCTCATGTGGCTTAATGAGACCAAAACATTACAACTAGTTGATAAAATGCGTAGTTTATAAAACTGTTTTTTTGCAACTTTAACGTTATATATGAAAGCTACTCATGGAAACACCTACTTTTAGGATTAGTGAAAACAGCAATATTTTTTGGAACATACAGAATCTTGCTTCTACTTAAAAAACCTCAACGTAGATGATTTTTAATTAGAGTTCTGTAAAGCAAGAGGAATAATTTATTTTTTGCGGTTATAAGAATTTTAAGGGAAAAATATACATTTTGTCAAGAAAATACTATGGGATGTGCATATAATATGTAAATAGTTGCAGCACTCAACATAGACAACAAACTCCAACTCTTTCCTTTTTTCCACCGATTTACGTTTGATTTCCACTCTAAAACCATCGTTGCTATCAGAACTCCTTATGCCGATTACAAGGTAGTAGGTATACTTAGCTTGGTTCTATCGGAACGCCATCGATCGAAATAAACGTTAAACGTATTCATGCACTTCTAAAGACTTCTAAGTATTTATCGTTCTAGAATATCAAAACGCGAGAGAAACGAGGTAAAGTTGAGTAACTCCGCGCATTGTTTCATTGTTTTTTTTTTACTTTAACCATATGGAATTTCAGAAACAAGAAGAACCATGTTTGTAGTTTGTAATTATCACTAATGTATGTAATGGACTTTCTTTAGTTATACGATTCTTGATGCTCCATTTCCCCCTTTAATTATAGTTAACCAATCCTTCCTAATTGCTAAGGAACATATCACAAGCTAGCTCCTTTTCGAAGGAGAACCGTATTTTGCCATTTAAATCATCTCAAATATTGATTTTTACAAACCTGCTCATCCCTAACTGAACATTATCTTAATACAGGCCCAGTAACAAAAAGTGAGCTACATAAGTCATCAATTAAGCATCAATTAAATAATTGACCCGAGTGCGCTAAATGCGTGATTCTGTATAACTCTATTATTATTTCCTAGGCAAAGTTATCAGACATGGAAATAAAATTATCTCATACCATCAAGTAACTTGTACCTACCAGAGATGAGTATTCTTACATCAAGATATACTTGTCTCGATTGTCGTCGTTTTTACTTCACATGAATAATTCAGCAGTCTCTAAGAATGCACGCGGCCTTATTCTAGAAAAAAAGCCTTCTTGGTGTAGTTACTAAAGTATGAAGTAAATACCAAAGGCTTCTTATTCTTTCAAAGACTGAATACATAAGAGAGTGCTAATGAGAGTGATAATGATAACACCTCCGTAAGATAATCAGATTTCTTTATGATTTTAATTCGCCCATGGTTACACGTATGTGTCGTACAATTGATTGCACATAGTAATTTTGCTACTCGGTGTGGAACGTTAGATGTGCATGTTAGTCTTTCTTATCCACAGACCTACTTACTGACTTTGTTCTCAGTTCTCATAGCTTTCATTAACTTCTAATAATTGACACTATTCATTGGTTAACACGTAAAATCTATTTATAACGTTACCTTGCGTGATTTCATCATTGAGGATATTTAAAATGCAAATAGGATAGGATATTCAAACTATATTTAATTTATTAATACTTTCAGTCATTGTTATGCGTATCCCGTACCAGTTGTGACAATGAGTTCGTATAGTTTGCCCTAACTCCGGTTTGCCTACGCTCGAAGATTCTCCGCCCACTTCTGCTGTATCTCTAATAAAATCGTAATTTCTATGGAGCGTAGGTTTGCAAGCGATCTATTTTATTGCGAAACAAATTCACGTATGTGATTGTATTCACAATTCTCACGGTGTTCACTTGTCACTGAATTGATTTGCTTTGAATAAGTCCTCGTATGGTGCGGTCGACGACCCTGTTCGTATAAATTGCCAAGAGAAAATCTTGATATTGAAGAACAGCTTATCGAATTATATACTTTCTATGAATCCTTTACACGTTACAGTTTTAGCAACAGGTTAATTTACACTTACTTAACTTGGTACGCGTGCATTTATGTAACACTGGGAGCATTATTTGCGCGCTGTTTATTTTACAACACGTTATTTACGACTAATGAACATGAAAATGAAGAAAACTCAGAAATTTTACTAGATATCTTTTATTGTATAATTAATAACATTATAATACAACACTTAGGTACACACATTTTTATATACATCGTTATACCTGCATTCCCCGAAAGGTTAACACAGTTCCCGGTATGTTTAAGTCCCATGTAATAGGGGGAGAGCTTATTGCCATTCACCGGGCACATATCCAAATTCCGCGCTGTTGCCGAAAATTCCATAAAAATACCCAATGACACTGCCCGACCAGGGGATCGAACCCAAGACCTCTAGACAAATGAGGCATTTTTATTTTATACTTACAATTAAATAATTATACATATGGTAAGTTATTTGAGTGAAGGAAAAATACGAGACCGCGGGTAGGATTTGAAGCTGCGTCTTTTTTTTTTATGGGATAACTCTGCAAACGAGCAGGCGAGCTACCTGATGGTAAGTAGTCATCGCCGCCCATGGACATCTGCAAAACCAAAGGAGTTGCAGATGCGTTGCCGAGCCTATTTAGGGAAAGGGAGGGGAAGGAGAAAAGGAGAAGGAAGGGGATTGGGGGAGGAATTGGGCCTCCGGCCCTCTCGCTCACCGAGCGTGGCCCTACCACAACACAGTCTTGTGGTTAAATACACCAGAAGCTATGAACGCTAGGCCACCGGGAGTCCCACCCGCCAAGTCGAAATTGGCCTTCACATTTTTAATTTACGTCTTTACTTCACTCAAATAACTTAATTTATCTTTGCATGGAAAATGCCAAAAAATACAAAAAGATAATTACTTTTATGTTATTAATAATATTGTATTAATAAAAAAAAATATTTTATTGAAGCGCTCATTTAGATACAATTTTTTTATTTTAGTTTTACATACATATCGCGTTAGTTAAAAACATAATGTAAGAATAAAATAATAATAATTAACTTACAAATAGTCTGCATTCTGCAATAATGAAATGTTAAAGAATTACGTGGTGTGTGGTTAACGAGGGGTACAGAGAAAGTATCAAGGCTGAATTTACTGGCGACCCAAATTGTGTTCTTTGGATACGTAGTGAAATCGGTGCACTTAATACGTTATTATAGTTTCGTTCAACCTTACAGTAGTGACCATTTCACTTTAAGTACGATGTAGACTTGAACTCGATTTTGATGAATGAAGATTAGCTTGGGTAAAAATTCATTCTTCAGAGAGTGCTTGTTATAATCTATGGATAAACCATCTCTTTTTAAGGGAGTCACGGGGTTGAATTTCTTTTGCGATAACGCTTGCAGCAGCGTCGAGCTATTAACAAATCGGTTGTAAATAATGGATGCCCCCAAATGAGACTGAGAACAATAGAAATCGTTGACGTAGTGAGGTCTACTAGAGAAAAGGTGACTAATAAGAAGGTTAAATGAAAAGGCAAAGTTTGAAATACCAAAAATAAGAAGAAGCATGGTTATTAAGAAGAAATTAGACACGCTGGACTAATTGACGGAGAAAGCAATGTAGAGACATAATCGAAATTATATAATTAGCATTAGATAGAAAATTGTAATTGGTGTAGCACCGATGTGCCCAGTACCTTTTATTTTTGAATAGGATAGACTTTATACATGTACAACACATATACCTACACCAGGATAATGCAAATATACATGTTACCAAGTTTAATTATACCACTGATAGTGCTCTGTATAACTTACGTTGTGATAAGCGTGTAACGCCAATGTTATCTATCTTACAGCAGCTACATAATATCCAATGTCTGGTTAGTAATTCAATAGGAATCTGTATCTGACTTCGTGACGATATTTACTGGGTTATATTCCAGTTCATTATCAAGTTAATACACTTCATAGTTTATTAAGTTCGGATGGGTAATATCCTGTACACACCTGTGCACACTGACCGCAGCCGTGTCTATTTTCAAAATAAACGAACCGAGCCTTTCGTTTAGAACTAAGTACAAAGTACCAATAAATAAGTACGTAGGCAAGAATAAGGATTTAGTGCTAGGAAAACACTGTTTGAAGGCTGACACTCCAGTTAACGAATTTGTAGAAGCACAATATTCGGAAAGGAATAGCGATATCTTTATAGTAGGTACTATCTTAAGACGGTGTAAATGAGAGCAACTTTAATGAGTCAGACTATATAGCCAGGAAGAGTCATCGCGATTCCACGGTCCAGTCATGCCTCCGTAGGCTGGCGCCGCAAGCAAAGCATTGCAATTATACTGGAAGTGTCTGACAGAGACATTTTTTTATATTAACCGAAGACGAACGCATACTTTGACTGCTCGCAGAGTTGCCAGATGAAGCTGTTTGTAATTCTACGCGCGATTCTAAAATCTACCGTTCTCATGTTTATAAGTGTTATTGCACCGTCTGAGTTATGTTAACATACAACCATTTACATGCTAAGAAAACAAAGATTAGATTAGAATTGTTACAGCAAATGGAAAATTGTTAGATATTAAAAAGTAACGTTTTATTAACACAACATAATAACGATGGATACAAATGAATGATCTTTTGTGTTTCCCTCTACAATATTTCGGTTAATGACGCCTGACGTTTGGGTTTGGGCCACAGGACAATAAGACATTGTCGCTATCCAATCACTCGTATAATTACTACATATTTTGTACTTTAATTATGGGTCTATTGAACTAGAGAGGTTTACTTATATTTTTATACTTGGTACGTTAAAATCTGTTTTAAAAATATTGAATTTGCCTAAATTATCTAAGACAAAACGTACAGTAAATTACGCATACGGCTTTACGGTTAACCAACAACTAATCTCTTGTTAATATTAGTCAGCGACGTTTTCAGCTACAGTGTGTCAGCGTGACTGCCTCGCGCAAACAATATATTGTGTTATATTACATTTTACTCAGTTGAGTAAACGACGACCGTGAAGCCTGTTCTGGTTATTTACATAGTTTCCATTATGTATTAGTGATATTATTTATCCCTATTGGCGTTGAATTCTGCGCTGCGTATCGTTTTTTATTAAAAAATAATATTTGCAGTGTATTTTTTAAGTTTATTGTTATAGCCAATCAGCTGATAAAAGTGATGGTGATCTCTAAAAACATTCTGTTTTTGCTACTGAAAACATTATATGAATAAGTACAATGTTTAATACGTTAAAGAAATCACTAAGTTTAAAAAAATACAAAAATAAAAAGAAAAGAAAGGAATTCGTTGGCGAAAACGTAAGTAATAATTAAGTTGGATAAAAAAATCATTTCGTGGTGACGGTGGTTGACTGATTGACGATAATTGATTGGTGGTGTTCATGTTTTCAACTTTTGGTGTAGTTTGTTTATACGTGCTTGCTCTACAAACAAACGAATTCCTTTTCGATGTTGAGTCCGTTTGATTATTTACGTTACAGTACAATGTCCGTGCTCTGGTAAACACTCGCCGGATGGCAGTGCTGCATCGTAGAAGGCACTCAGCTCAGTGGGCCATTGGTATTCTCCCATTATGTACTTAGTACATGGAGAAGTGATTTTATAAAGTGCAACATCTAACAATTTAAAATAATACAGGCAGAGTTTTCGTGTGCTGTCATGTGAAATGGTGAAATGTATTCTATGCGTGATGCGCCGCGTGTCGATGTTGCAATTACTGCGCGAATGTAATTGCCAGCTGACGGAGACAGATACTTCTCTGTATTCTCCCATCTGGCTCACTGTCCCAAAGAAAATGGTTACCAACATTCATAATTACATATAAAATTCTAGTCTTTGTGTTGTTCTTATAAATATGGGAGAAACGCGAGAATGGTAAATGAAAGTGACTTCATCAACGATATCGCTGTAAGTTTAAGGTTACTGGCGATAGTTAGTGTTAGCTTGGAACATCGTAGATATTATTAGAATCAACCGTCACAGACGCATTACGGTCGTCGCACTTCGCAAAACTGCATACGTGTTTGCATATCCACTTTCTTGTGCGTTTTGCATATGCCTCAACGTCCATGCGGGGACATTATTTATAATATTTAATGGCAGTCGTGCGTGTATAACTGTATCCTATCTTATCATGTGTGTTTATTCTTTAGCTCGTGTAGCTATTGTCTCAAGTCCTAGATTATCTAGTCTTTTTATAAGCTTGTTGATGTGCATGGGCATAAATAATCTAGGGTAGTAATCTTTATAATAGGAGTTTTTATATGCTAGTTGTTTTTGTTTAAAATGTAAATTGAAATTTATCCGGAGTAGACTCTGCTTGTCTTCATTAATCTGTGTCGTTCATGACGAGGGTGATGAATGTGTTTTCTATATTTTATTGTGATCTTGCAAGCACCATGAGCGGTGTGAGTCATCGCTTTCGTTCTTCGCACCTACGTAATTACGAGTTATTGGTACGACGAGGTTTACTTGGTCGACGTAACGATGCGTGCTCGGTTCATGCACGTATTCGTTATATACAGTGAAGCTTGTTCTTGTATTTTTTTACCAATAATGATATCGATATAGCAATGTTATTATACTAAGTAAGTAAGTACTTACTTTGTAAGATCTCTTTATGGTCCAAGTTGCGTATTTCTGAGCCACCTTATAACACTACGGTATTTGTCTTACATAGTTGTTTCTGATGCACGGTATCACTACTTAATATACAATATATTGTTTACCTTATGTTTTTACTACATTGTCCGGTAACGTTACCTTGGAATCGGTGAGTCATCTGTCGCTCGCATGGAGCCGGCTAGACCGACTCGTTCAGATATACTTGCCATGTCTGTATTTACTGCGACGATGTTGCGATACATATAATGCTCTTCTTATTCGAGGGCGATTATGGCTTACTCCTGCTGTGGAAAGCCATAGCTCGTTAGTGAGCTCGTCGTGATGGGAACTTTGTTTCTATACTAGAATATACATGTCCTTATTAATGTATTTAAAGATAATGATGTTTGTTTCCAGTTACAAAGTAAACGCGAATTGTTCTTCAAGTCGGACTCGGTGAGTGGTGGCGGCGTGAGTGCGACGGGCCCGCCAATAGCAGCGCCGCCCGCGCCGCCCTCCGTGCTGAAGGACGCGCTCGCCAAGCGCGCCACCACGCTGCCCGACCAGCTGGAGAACAACCACCACGAGTCCAACGGGACGCTCGGCAAGCTCAGCAACAGCGTGTCGGTGGACGCGTCCAAGCCGCCCAGCTCGGCGCCGCCGCCCACGCCCGCGCCGCCCGTGCCCACCACAGCGCCGCCCGCAGCGCCGCCGCCGCTCAGGAGTACAGAAAACATTATCAAGGTAACAATGTCAAGTCATCGACTCCACCTCGCGCACTTGAGTAAACATTCTGCAAACTTGTGAGCAGCGAGCACGCGTTAATATTTCCTCTTCCTGCCTTATTAACCGCTATATTTGGCTCGTTTATTGCCGAACGTTATAATTTCTTTAGTGGTGCTGTAATAGCGTCCTACTTGTTGTATTACTCTTTTTGGTATAGCCTTCTATAGCATTAAAGTTCTTACAAGATAAAACTATTTTTAGATAACTTTTTAAATAAAGCGGCGGTAGCCTAATGGCTAGGGCGTCGGACTTGCAATCGCGTGGTTGCCGGTTCGAACCCCACCCATTGAAGTACCGACGTGAGCCCACTCGTAACACAAGCTTAGCACAAGGGGTTAACAAGAATAGGTACTAGTAATGTGTGACCCACATTGCTAGTAAGCTTTTTTTTTAAAAAAAAAAGACTTCCTAGTTCTCTTTAAGAGGATAGTATCCGCTTTGCGCTCCATACAAACGTAGTTTGGTTTTATCTTGAATATTAACAAATGAAAGTCTTTGAAATTTTGCAGTAGGTAACAATCTTATCGTTAAAATACGTGTTCCTTGAATGTAAAACTCCATTTCAATACATGGTTAATAAGTTAAGACCAAACTTTATGCTAGTATTTCAAGATAATGTATCAATACAGGACCATTTTGACTCATGGGGAACCCAGATAATATAATCAATATCCTTTTACAAAAAAAAAATATCTACGTTATAACTATATTAAAAGACTAATCTCCAAATTTCGGAACAAAAAATACGCGAGAAATGTTGCAAATGTATTGTTGTTTCACCTCTCGGGCACGCGTTCGCATCGTGAGGGATAGAGACAGCGACAACAGTGCAACATTGTTGCGTTTGCGAGGGACACTCTTAATGCATTTGTACGCAGGTGATATAGGGGCGACTGGCTATTTCGCGGTGTTAATAATAAATTGCATACAATCACGACGGTCATTATCTCATAACAGTGTTCATTATAAATGGGTACTCGGAACAATAACAGTGTTTGTATTCCTTTGGCGATATTATAACAATGCGATTAAAAAGTTCGAGTATTTATATTGAATAATGTTTGATCTTATGATGTTGGTCATGTAACTATATAATTTATGCTTTCTCTTTACTTTCAGAAACCTGACCACCCACCAGTCGCACCAAAACCGGAATTACCTAAATTAGAAAAGCCTAAAACCAAAGAACTAGATGGATATGTTGGATTTGCAAACTTACCAAACCAAGTATACAGAAAGGCAGTGAAAAAAGGATTTGAATTCACGCTTATGGTTGTAGGTAAGAAAATAACGACAATATTCTATACAATAGGAACATGGTTTAATATTTACAGCCTTATAGTGGAACAGTTATTAATCTTCTTTTGATTAATAACACTTTAAAAACGTAGGTCTTTTGTTGTCATTTTAATGTCCAAACGGCACTTGAGAATTATCTCAGCCACAGCCATGTTCGCGAGATACATGTTGGGAATAAGAGGTGTTTAGCAAACAAGATAAAATATTTTTGGGATCCGCATAAGATACTCTGACGCATACTTCTTAGAAATTTAATGTATAACTCATTTATTTTTAGGTGAAACGGGTTTGGGCAAGTCAACGTTAATAAATTCATTGTTTCTGACGGACGTGTACGACCGGGATAAACACCCGGGGCCCTCACTACGCGTTAAAAAGACGGTCGGTGTGGAGACCAGTGTTGTCATCCTCAAGGAGAATGGAGTCAACCTCACACTAACCATCGTCGATACACCAGGCTTCGGCGATGCCGTCGACAACAGCAACTGGTAACTCAAAACATCCTTTCGATTGCGTAATATGCAATAATATTGTTGTTAATTAACAGTCAACATGCGAAAAATTTTCACTAAACAAATAGTTTCGCTCACAATAATTACGTTTCCAGTACTTTGCTTAACATACATTAAATTAAATATTACAAGGTAGGTAGTCGTTTAGGTACGGCTAGTTGACCGTATCTTTTGTTGGCCTCATAAAAATGTTGACTTTATATAGAGTCGACAAACAAAAAATAATTAAATTAATTCAAAAATAATTGGAAAAATTGATGGTTTATGACGTCACAAAACAGTGCGCATACAAATTCTATGTTACAAAACGAGTGTTAGTAGACTTGTTCGTCATGGTATCTACTCTCCATCGCCACCAAAAACTTATAACGCTTATATCAACCGCCGACTTAAATATTTTTCACAGAAGACGAGCTATTGCATTTTTCACTAAGCCTATTTATTTTCAATAAATCAAACACCATTTAATTACCTATTATATAAATACGAAATGAATCTTATAGATGCCTGCTTATTACATCTGTTCTATTTTTATATTAAAGGATATAAAGAAGATTTTTAATCGGACAACTGCTCGAACACTCCATTGATTCTTAATCTGTGAAGATATTGAAATTACTGAAATACGCTACATGTACACAATTAAAATATTCTAGCTGGCAACCTATTATCGACTTCGTGGAGTCGAAGTATGAAGAGTTTTTGAACGCGGAGTCGAGAGTGACGCGCAAGGCGGCGCCGCCGGACGGGCGCGTGCACTGCTGCCTGTACTTCATCGCGCCCAGCGGACACGGCCTCAAGCCGCTCGACGTCGAGTTCATGCAGCGGCTCGGCGACAAGGTCAACATCATACCTGTCATCGCGAAAGCTGACACCATGACGCCGGAGGAGTGTAAAGATTTTAAAGAGCAGGTAAAGAAATTATTATTTTATTCGTTATTGTTCACCACATATACAAGCTATATAATATCTACAAAAACAAAAGTAGGTACAGTGGGCGGCCTTATCGCTTAAAGCGATTATTATACTTAATATATTATGCTTAATACGACAAAAATTTTACTGTTATTTCAAAGAAAACTTTTATCGATGCCATGAAATACAAATCTTACTATTACGTCCGGTCTACTAAACAACGTAATCCATCTGTATTCCAGATAATGAAAGAAATAAGTCAACATAAGATCAAAATCTACGAGTTCCCGGAGAGCACGGGCGAGGAGGGCGAGGTGGCGGAGGCGACGCGGTCGCTGCGCATGCGCGTGCCCTTCGCCGTGGTGGGCGCCAACACCGTCATCGAGACCGACGGCCGGCGCGTGCGCGGCAGGAAGTACCCCTGGGGCATCGCCGAGGGTACGTACACATTATATACAGGGTGGAAGGGACATCGACGCACATCCGCTTACCACGAATTCAATACATGATTCTGGACCCCCTTGCGTAGATATTTTTTGTCGGTTATGAAAAAAAAAAATGCTTTTTCATACAAAAGTACACACACCTACACGATCACAATGTTTCGACCAAAAATATCAACGCAACGGTCCAGAATCATGTTGTGAATTCGTGGTAAGCGGATGTGCGTCGATGTCCCTTCCACCCTGTATGTTACGCTGCACTATGCATCGATAAAAAATCGCGTCGCTAAACCTATTGATTTTTTGAGACAAAACATAGACGATGTCCTTTATGATTTAATCTGTTAACTAGCTTAGGCGCAATAGACAAAGATTATATAATATTTGAATGGAAGTGTGGATTATTATATTCTCTGTATGATTTGCAGTCGAAAACCTAGAACACTGCGATTTCCTGGCTCTGCGCAATATGGTGATAAGGACGCACCTTCAAGATCTGAAGGACGTCACAAGCTCCGTGCACTATGAGAACTACCGGTGCCGCAAGCTTGCCGGGCTCTCGCATGACGGGAAACCGCATAGGATCAATTCCAACAAGTAAGCAGAATATTACTTATCTATCTCCTGTCACTCTATTCTGCTCCTCACAACAAATCATTAATAATGTGATAACTGACTAATTTTCTTAACAAATGTTTTACCTGTTTCTCTGGTCTCAGTAGATCTTTCATATAATGTTTTGAAACAGGCATGATTAGACTAAACAACCTAAGTAGACGGGGTTGCTGGAACATAAGTATGTTTAAACAATATTCTAATATTACTGTTTATTTTATAACTGCTGTCACCGCATTCAAGGTGACCAGACTTATTTTTGGAATTCCACAGAGTAATTTAACATTTTATTAACAATTGTAACATTAATTGAGTTGTTTGGTTGTCTCTTCATTGCTGCATGTCTGGTCACCTTCAACATTAATTCTTCTTAAACTGTCGCAGTTGTGTGCTACAGAGTTTTATTTTATTTTGATATTTTAGATATATCTTATTAAATAGCTCTGCATTGATATTATTTAATTACTGAACGTTCTGTGCTTGGGCATGCAGAAATGAAATATTAATCGTTAATGTCTATCATTATTTTTGTTTCATGGATTATTATAAAAATGACAACATACAGATAACTATTATTAAAAAGTGCATTTATTTTTAAAATGTCCATGATTAATATCATATATCGTAATGACTTGCAGTTCACGCGCTTGCACAGTGGCATTAATAACAGTTTATTCCTCATTATATTCATTGTGTTCAAATAGTGATGACTGCAACTAATTTGCGTGTGTTACACTTGGCCGCACACTGATTTCTCAGCATTAATGTGTGTAATATGTACATGAATGTCTTGTAAACCGTCTTTCAACTGTGCCTAATGAAAGCTTACATAACACGAAATAAAAAAAAAACAAATAACTCATATTTTTTACAAACGAAGTATAATTTTATGCATTATCAGCATATATTTGTTTGATGTCGCATTTTCGCTTGGTCTATTGTCGTGATTATTTGTTACTGATGCCACTGTGGAGTGTTCACGGAGCACGGCTGTGTGTCGTTAACTCTGGTTGTGTTGGTTCAGTTTGTGCCCGCAAGGATTGATGAACAGTTTCATGACCGTCTGGTAAGTCCCGTCGCGACTGACGTATTTACATAACTGCAGCTTGTACATATAGCACGGTTTTTATTGGCCTATAATTATCTAGTCCTGAACATTCAGTTTTGATATAAACATTATAAATCAGGAGAGACATCGAAAAACTGAGTATGTCTTTTCTTTTATTAAGCTAAAACTTTTGTTTGAAATCAACCACTTTTTGGAAACTTGTCGCGGTTGTAAACATTTCCAATCTGACAGAACGAACTCACAGACTGTAGTCTATTGTCTCTAGACGTGTAGCCTGCCCAGACTATGAATCCTGTGAGAATAAAAAAACTAATCTATCATAGCCCCGTAAAAATAACTAATAATGATTTCTTACGGAAATATTTTCGTTATGAAATAAGGTGTTCCTATTGTATAGTATTTTATGTATGTTGGTCACACAAAGTTTTAGCTTATAGCGTTTAATTTCTAAATGTGTAGTTTGTTTATGTGTGTCAACTTTGGCTTTGGTAACATGCATGCTTTTTGCTTTAATGATGTCAGCTTCATTAAGAACTTGGTTGTTGTTAACATACTATTACGTATTTAAGCGGATATTACTCAATGAGTACTATCCTCTAGCATGTCAAATAACTTTATCCTGATTCTTGAAACGAAGAAATTACTCTCGTCAACTGAACCCAATTGACAAATTGGACTAGGCGAATTGCCCGTCGTTTAAACGTGCCTTGTCAACTGTGGCCCACATTTTATATAATGCTTTGCCCTCCTTTGTCTTTCGAAGATAATAATTATACCTACCTACCAGTGGGTCCTACCTATCCGCGTAATATAAAGATATTACATAAGAAATATATGCATTTTTAACCTCTCAATCAATCAATTAGCCAGTTCTGCATGTTTTTCTTGTGGTTGAAAATTTTAATATTTTGGTATATTATGAAAATTTCTTGTACTTCCTATCATGCTTTTGTGTTTATATATAGATAGTTTTAACCGTCAATATTTGTTCACAGGAATCCTTTGGCACAGATGGAGGAAGAAAAGCGGGAACATGATCTTAAGATGAAGAAAATGGAAAGTGAAATGGAGCAGGTCAGTACTTTATTATGAACTAGCTTTCCGCCCGCGGCTTCGCCCGCGTGGACTATATGTTTCTTTTCATTTTACATTATAATATATAGCCTATGTCACTCAGGAATAATGTAGCTTGCTATTGGGGAAAGAATTTTCGAAATCGGTTCAGTAGATCCAGAGATTACCCCCTACAACCTCACAAACTACCTCTTTATTAAATTAGTATAGATAAAAATATTATTAATTATGTGCACCCGTGTGTCCTCTCGAAATGCGATTTGGCAGTCTTGAAACGTTTCATATTTCTCAGGCATGCAAGTTCTTTTCGTGATAAGGATGATGATCATGCAATCATTAATTTTCGTCTTCGTTCTTTAAGAAAGCCTAATGTGTAAAGCAAGTCTCAAATGTGTAACATGTGTTGTCACCAGGTATTCGAAATGAAAGTGCGTGAGAAACGCGCGAAGCTGAAAGAGTCCGAGGCAGAGCTAGCGCGGCGGCACGAGGCGACGCGGCGGGCGCTGGAGGCGCAGGCGCGCGAGCTCGACGACCGCCAGAGGGCGCTGCAGGCGGAGCGCCTCGCCTGGGAGCGCGACACCGGCCTGTCGCTAGACGACCTGCGCCGCCGCTCGCTCGAGGCCAACAGCAAGGAGTACGTACTTGGTTTTTTTTTGTAGGACTCAGCCACTCGCCACAACGAGGCCAGGCACTAAAAGAGCCAACAGTCGCGAGTATGTACTGTGTAGCACCCCTTATAAATCTTACTTATATAAAACAGTCTGAACCCTGAATCTCATTAAATTGGATTTCTTAATTTTTTATTTGAAATTTAGTGTCTTACGTCTTACACTTTGTCTTCCAGGACTGTCGATGGCAAGGATAAAAAGGATAAGAAAAAGAAAGGTTTGTTTTAAACTCGACCACAGTCTCGTCGGCCTCGCACCCACCGTTACTCACGCGTGACTAACCTCGCGGCGCGCCTGGCGCCACATCATCGATCGAGAGTCGGTTCTGCCGGTCGATACAAATAAAAAAAATATAAAGTTTGGTATGGACAGAAAGACGGTCCGAGTACAAAATATAACTTTCAATTCGTAATACCGCGTTTAAATTTTTTTAATCGAAATAATTAGCGAACAGTCTTAGATTCGCCAATACCGAATTACCTGAATAGCTTCGATCGATGATTTTCTAGTGCATAATTATGTATTATGCTAATTGAGATTTCGACCGCATTCTCTTGGCGGCCTCGATTTGATGACAAAACATATTCGTTAAAATTACTGAAATGTTTATGTTTACTTTGACTTTCCAACCATAATACTATACACATAAACTCTATTCGCCTTGTAAAATTGAAACATTAATTCTGAAGACAACTGACGACAAATCGACAAGCTTAATTTATTGGGATTGTACATATCGTGATTATATTGAAAAACAGAATTCATGATTCACTTCTCTGTATATTAAAGCGATACTGTTGCTGTTACTTGGCTAGCGAGATTTCTAATATAAGTTTTCATTTGTGAACCTAACTGGGTTATATAGTGCCATTTTCAGTGTTGTGACATTACTGTCGCAAACACAAGTATTTGTCAAGTGGAAATTACCTTTTTCTCTTCTGTCGAACAATGTGTGGTAATGTTTAGTGTGTGTCTTGCTATTTACTGTACTACGAACTTGTACTTTTGTATATTGAACTATTTTATCTCTGCTGTGACTAAATCACTCTTGGTGAATGTTCTGTTTTACTTCTAATAGAATCAATCAATAATAATTATTTGTTACCTTATTACTCGTATATCTATTAGACATCAAAATAGTTCGCTAAAATACGTCAAACGTGTGCCACTGGTGCCTCACTTGAAAATGTTTTGATGTTTGCCAAAAATATTGTTACTTACGATATTGTTGTAACTTTACGTCACATATTGAGATTTTTTACGTCATTTGCAGATTGGTCTTTTAAGAGTGTTGCAACTGGAATAGTAATTTAATAAGGACCAGAGTCCAACACACGGCGCACTTAACTAATTAGTAACTTATAGTTCTACGGACTTAGCATAATGAAACAACGATTAATGAAGACTACAGGATGTAATAACATTGTAACTTACATGTGTTAAGGAAGTTAATACAAATTTTACCATGAGTCTACATTGTATGAGATTACTTTTGTATGTATTTTATTTATAAGATTTTTCCATGACAAAGCATTTATTATGATAAGTGAGGCCTAATTTTATACTTCTTATGTTTCCAAAGGATTTTGTAAAAACATTTTATATGATTTATTTACGATTTGATGTCTTTAAAGCAGTTTTAGCTGGAAGCAGCGGTTGGATTTAGCACAAACAATATCACAGTTTATGTCTAGACATTTACGTCCATAAAGATGCCAAATAGCTTATAATGACGGTACAGTTTAATCGAAGACGATTGTCTAATGATTTATTGTATTTATACGTTTATTGATACTAGATAGACAACTATAACAGAAACGGATTCGGCTCAATATCTGTGTAAAATTAAACATGGACACTAAATCTTTGTCTTTACTGATAAATATAGCATAATAAAATTACAAAGTAATAATAATGTTTGAGATACATATTTACCGCTTTTATTTTCTGTTATATTTATAAGTAGAGAGAGAATACTGTAGCTATTTGAAAATGCATTAGGTAATACACCATTCTAAATTTTAAATGAATTAGATAAGAAATATTTTTTACTTCTATATTCATTACAAACTGTAATTCGATTTCGGCTTAATCGGTGCATTAATTCACCTCGATGAAGGTTTGATTCGCACAGCGTTTGTTATAACTATACAAAGTTATATTGTGCTTAGTGATATTAAAATATGCTCATAGTTCAGTTGTGAAATAGATTCTAGCTCTAGCTAGTTGTTAGCGTCTCTTTATAGTAACGTATAAGGGAATGATGTAAGGATATCTCACCAACCAGGATACAGACGACCCAAGCAATCTGGTGTTGTATATTAAATCTTTTTTCGTTATGTTGTCAAACTTGCATATAATTAGACTTCAATACATGATATAAAGTAAATGTTGTTTTAATATCTTCTTATATTCACCAATATGTAGCTTATCACTTATCAAACTTATTTTAGGTTATACATGTAAATATTTTGTTTAGTCACTACTATTATACGAGCAAAATATATATTAATATCAGGTTATGATACTAAATTACACGTTATTTATGAGACATGCATAATCTTTATTTAATCAGCGTGCGATGTTTAAATATTTTGTATTATTTCCTCCACTACAGTATTGACTTCCGCGTTAAATTTAGTACTTTAGGTGATAAGATTATGCTTAATTTTGTATTTTGTGTAGGGTTACGGCCCACTACCATACAGATCATTTGCTTAGTCATTACGATGGACTTGTGATGTGTGTTGGGAGAGGAAGGAAGTTCAGACGATGTAATATATTGTACCTTTGAATAAATATAAATAAATACGTAATATATAGGAGTAGATCGTTTTATTTTATACATACCAATAATGTACCGAGTTGATGGGAGTGAAAGTGAAATACTTGTAGTCTCGTGTGAATTCTCTTTTTATTTGCTGATGTTATAGATCACGTACACAGTGTTATTACATTCGTCGACCACATCAAAATACAATCCATAAATTCACGAACAACCTCAAAATATTCTGTTATGTAAACAACGTTACTACATCTAGATATATTATTAAATATCTTTGGCAGCACTATGGAAAATATAGTTCTACTTATAATAATGAAAATGCAACTTTAAATATATTATAACAATCACAACAGTTTATCGACAATACAATCTTTATACACAAAGTAACATTAAATTGTTTTAAAATATTTGACGATACTTGTTTTAACTAAGACATTACTGAATTTAATTCTAACAAAATTAATTTATTTACAATACCTATTCATTTATCGGGGTTTTACTCCTTCAATTTACACATTATATGTAAGAGAATAATAGAAAATATAATGTAGGTATTATTCTAATTACTTTCACATCATTTTATGTGTGTTATTAGCCTCAATAATTGTAGGTACATAGAACAATATAGGTACTTTAATATTATGTTGTTTGATTGCAGTTTATTGTGACAGAGAATTAGGCATTAAACTTTCGGAAGCTCACTTTTAAAAAGATTTATTTTATTTAATATTTTATATGGAAATGTACCTTCGTTATTTGAAGTGCAAACCGATAGTTCCTAATTAACTTTCTTATTAACTAAATTGTCTCCTTGCATTAGATTGCTCAGCGTCGAGGTAGGTAAAACAGTTTATTTTCCAGGCCATTCGTTCTCTAATTAAAATGCGCTTTATAATCAATGTTTTCCGCGAAGTGATAATGCGCATTATGCAGGCAATTTCAAATTCAGCATGTGTCCAACTATATCTAATTAAAAAAAAGAATCTTGCTAAGTTTCCCTCGGGCAATGTCCCGAACTATATACCTCGTTAATATTAGTAGGTATAATCTTAACTATAAGTACGTTATTATTATTTATGGTAATTATCTTGGTGTTCATTCGTGTTACTAAAGTTAATTACTATAAAAACGTTGAAATTAAAGGACGTTGTACTAAACCTCGATAAGTATCTTGTAATATCACAAATCACTGTATCGCTAAACTCTACTTATACACTATATGATAAATTATGATATCGTTAATGCGATGACCGTTAATTATTGTGTATTCAATATAATCACTCTATATATTAAACAATTCGCTTGGAATATGTATGTAACGGTGCTAATTCGCTAAACGCTAATGTCTAAGCGAGGAGGCACAATGGCACAGCTATTGTATTCACGACCTACAAATATACGTATAATCCGATGATACTTTATAAATTATACCATGTATTCGTTAACCCTATAAAACGCAATGACCGGGGCGTAAGCCATGATTGTTAAATGTACCGAAGCAACGGGCTTCTAAGTACCTAGTCCATTCGCAAGTAGGGCCTACCATATTTATGGACAAAATACAAAAATTATGGTCATATTTGCTTCTACGTATTTAGCAATGTAGGTTATACAGCAAATCAGTTTTATTTTAAGTACCCTAGCAGCCCTGCCTAGAGCATTAGCAACGTTGATAACATTATTTATATAAAAACAATATATGGGGATATAATTTATGGCCCATGAATCGATAAACATGACACCTCTAAACTTAGTGAAAACCCTTAATGAACTTAATTGTTAATAACAGTCAAAGCAGTTTACGCTATTCTTTGTTTCTAACGTTACGTGGCCACAAGTTCGATTCACAACTCTTCATTATAAAGCTTTATCAAGCTCTTTACATTAGTTATAATATTGTGGATGACTAATCTAATCATTTCGTATTACAATTGAAACCGACTTAAACTTAATTATTAGTATTCTACATTAATGTATTAAGTACTATAAAATAACTAAGAAGGCAATAAACAAGATTAAAGATTAGTTAAAGTAGTCAGTATCGTATTAGATAACAATTTCGTTAGACATAACTATAGGTAATTAAAAGCCAACATCGTCAACGTAGTAAGTTTAGAAGAGTAAGTTAATGCTAAAAGTATATATGAAACAAGCCAAGTGTTATATAGACCGGTGTTAGGTAAGATAAAGCACAGAAGACAGGCACCGTTGTACCGGCGAGAGATATAGAGCGGCGACACAGGTGCAGCGGTGGCCAAGCGTTAAACTACTAGGTACAGTGAAATACGAAGTACTTGTAACTTAACAACTATGTACTTACATATTTAATATTGCCTCAATTATTTATACGTATCAAGTAATATTTAGTACTTAAAGATTCTCACGATTCCTCAAGATTCCATATAGGAATTTTGCCTATATATTTTAACCCCATACTTATGCTTCATGAGACATTCTCAACAGACAATGCTTTCGTTATTTTCAATGATAAAACTCACAAAATTGTATGGTAAACTATTGAAACCATCGAAGAGTTAGGCACGCTCATATATCCATTATAATAAGGCCCTTATACACTAAATAACGACTTTGTCGTTAGTCTGTAGGCAGTTGAAGCTACAAACCTACAAACTGATATGTTCATTATTGCCGTAACATATTATGGTAGATCAGCGATGTTGCAGTCATGCCGGGCGATGCGCGTCTACATGCAATGCCAGCCCTCAAGTCACATTGCAGCATGCATGAGCAGTAGTGAACGAGTGCCCGCGTTCTGCGCAGGAGTGCATCACTAGTCACGTGTCGGTGCTGACGGTCTATATAACACTCCGTTTCTGGGCGACGTGGGAGCTGCTGTGGCAACCACCAGAGTCA